>JAHWFP010229480.1:0-49328 GCA_023313725.1 Lithobius niger | reverse complement strand
TTGTGTATAACACTATGATGGAGCCAGTAACTGGGTTAGCTGCAAGGAGCACTGGAGGGCGAAAATAAGGTCGTCTTGCTGAAGGTAATGCTATTAGACTGGATTTCTTAAGCCTATAACGCGCGATTTTTGTTGTTGGAGAAAACAACGTTCTTTTAAGCCTGAGAAATCCGCTCTCAAAGCACTGTCTTGACTAGAAGTGCCGTTGTTTTCCGTTACATTTTAATCTAGTGCACCTTGCAGCTATTACCTCCAAATGTTGTCTCGTAGCCAATATGACGTCACTTGACGTTGCTCTATTTATTTAACCCAACTCGAGCCCATTGGCTTTCTGTCCTGTTTAATCGTCTTATGCTGGTATATAGTGGCTTTTCGTTATTACTTGTTGTTTAAATTTTTCACATCCGTTAATTGCGCTCCCTACCAAGTCCATGTCATGTAATGCCCAACGGGCGCTTGGACAATGAAAATAAAGTTAAGCAATTCGATATTCACAAATTGCAGCCAGCCGGTTACCGACTCTTGCAATATGCACGAACAAAATTAACTTCCAGTTCCACCATTTCCGTAAGCACTCAAGAAGACATCATATATTTTATCAAACCTTCTAATAAAAATTCAAAGTCTGCCCTTCCCCCCCCCCCTCCCCACCTCTATTTCAGATTCCAAATGCCGATGCTCGTACTCATGCATAACTTCTTTCCTTCCTAGCTATACGAGGTAGCCTATACTGACCACAATACGATACATCATTTATCAGCGCTTCGAAACTTGGTTTCAGCTATTATTCATGGCGTAATAACGCAAACACCATATCCTTTAAGAATTTAAATTATGCACCATCATAAACTTTCGTTCGCCGTACATTCAGAAAACCATAAATTTTACATCTTATTCCGTACTCTTTTCAGTGTTTGACAACATAGTAACTCGTGGTGTCAGCGTCAATCTTATTGGCTTAGGAATAAACTTTGTATCGAGATTAGATCCAAGGCAAGACCGGCTGTATAAATTATTATCCATGATTTATAACGACTTTGGTTTGACTTCGGCGCTGCAGCGGGCCGAATTATCGTACCAATATTTTAACATTTTAATACCCCTGCGGGAAAGGAGTCTATCAATAAAATTTAATTTTATTACCGGTTGAAATTTACCAAGGGTCGTTTTGACGGATCGGTGTGTAGTTGAGGCGAACATATAAAGCCGTAGTATAATCTAGAACTGTTTTAAAGATAAACAGAACTACGTTCGACGAATCGTTGGGG
Source organism: Lithobius niger (assembly GCA_023313725.1). NCBI lineage: Eukaryota > Metazoa > Arthropoda > Chilopoda > Lithobiomorpha > Lithobiidae > Lithobius > Lithobius niger. The sequence continues at coordinate 48,060 of JAHWFP010229480.1, read as the reverse complement.
AAGATGATAAAAAGTTCACATCTGCACTATTTTTTGACACACGATAGAAACCATTTGCACTCTGTTTGTTGGGTTTGGAAACATGAAAATTACTAGGTGGTAAGTTAGCTGTAATTTTTTTTTTCATTTTAAATTTAATTTCTTTTCAGTCGAAGCAATTTAATGCTCATGTGGCCGAATCGGCTCAATTTTGAACTTTGTAGAGAAGAAGAAATATCTGATAAAGGGAGGTGCCAACCCGGGAGTTCGATCCGGTAAACATTCGATCATCGTAAGGGCCGAAAGATTGTCCAGAATTGGCCAGAATAGTTCCCATAGTCGCTGAAGGGCCATGGTAGCCTCTCGCGCTACCCTGGCCGGCAATCCTGACGAGGACTTATCCAAGGTCCCCTTTCGAAGGGTTCAACCAGATCCGTAAACCTTCAACAACCAGGCTGAGCTCTCTCATCGCTAAGCCACGATGACCACATCAATAAAATCATTATCATGATTACTTGTTTATTTCGGTTCAGTTTATATGAAAACCAGAAAACTAGGATAAAAACACCGTAGCCAGCAGCATAAAATACCTTATATTGTACGATGCATTTTTTTTTTATTTATGCATTTATTGTATTGTAACCGGCCAATAAATTGTCCGTAATGTGTATGCTTCCGGCAATAAATTAGCATATCATTCACAACTGCTAGTCGCCGTTTTGACAAGTAGGGCGTGAAATTCAAGCCAACAATTGTTTCGTTTCATTCGCCAAATGATAAGTGGCGACCGACATTTGAGAGTGTTGATTTGTAATATTTTTTTGTTTTAAAGTGGTATGTACGGAGAACTAGGGAAAAAAACACTGTAGCCAGCAGCAGAAGCCAGTAAATACAACGCCTTATATTTCGGTGTCGGAGGTGTCAATCACACGATACCTTCATCAGAGTACAAAAAAAAAAAAAACACCTTACATTGTTCATTGCAGGGTGTAGCCGAAATGACGTTCGGGTGAAATGCATTGGTACTAAAATGACAAACATATTGCCAGATAAATGATCTAAAACAAATCTCGTAAGTTAAAAGTAAATAATGAACGCTGTAGCCGAAAAAAAATATTACAAAGAACAAAGTAAATGGTACAATTACTGCTTACAGTGACCAGTGTCAAGCTACGGATGTATAATGAGCAGGTTGACACTGGTCGCTGTAAGTAGTAATTGTACCATTTACCTTATTCTTTGCAATACTATTCTTTGCAAACCTATTTACGTTGCCTTTTGGACGTATATATGACAGACTGGCTGAGCGGGGAATCGAACCCACGACCTTTGAAACCAAAGGCCGAGGTTCTACCGCTGAGCCACAATGACACGGCCATCTGTAGGTTTGCATTTGTATTTTATTTTAACTCTTGTTGAGCCTTTGGCTTTCCGTCTTTAATTAACAAAACGTAAGGAGTTTTTACTTTTTACTTTTTATTGTACTCTGATGAAGTATCACGTGCTTGAAACCTCCGATACCGAAATACCGAAGCATTCCTATTTTGGTTTGGGAAACCACTAACATCTGCTCTCTCTTTTGGTCTTGGCAACTCTACGCCTTTTACGGTTATCATGTTTGGGTGGCACTCTAAGCCTAATCTATTTTTCCGATCCTACTAAATGGGAATCTCCAAGGCTTATTACAATTGCTAACCGCGTAACGATGTGGACGGGCAAGGGTGATAATTAAGTGTACGTATTTCGTTTCAGTGGCATTTTGTGGTCAACTCAAGTCCAGGTCTGTACCCTTTAGGTGTAAGGTGTAAGTTAGCTTGCATACTAACATGTAATTTCAGGTAGTTACAGGGACGTCCAGTGGTCGTGCTGGGCAAGAACCGCAGGTCAGCGACTCCACGCCAAGCCTGTTGGTAGGGACTAATCCATACTCTAAGGTAGTGTAAGTTGTGCTCCATTATAGCGGAAACTTCCTTAGAGATCCCCCGGTTCTGGTTAGGTTTCACTGCAATCTCCGTGCTATTTCGACATTTCGGTGCCTCCGATACCGAAGTTTTGTATTTTACTCACACTTCTGCTGCTTGCTACAGTGTTTTCATCCTAATTCTCCATACTGCACACACCACTTCAAAACCAAACAAAGTTGCAAACCAAAACTATCAAATGTTGGTTGCCCCACATCAACTGGCGAATGACACCAAATAGTTGGCGACTTGAATTGTTAGCCCTGTTCACCAAAGCGGCGACTAGCAATTGAGAATGATACTCCAATTGTGATTTATCGCCGGAAGCCTACACATTACAGACAATTTTTTCTGCAATAACACTGCGGTTAAAATACAATAAATGCAAAAATAAAAAATAAAATGGATCGAGCACGAAGAGGCGTTTATGTGGCGAGTAGATGTTAGAAAATGGCGAGTGCTTTGTGAGGTTACCGGCCAAAGGAGGTTGCTACTGAACGACATTCGAGAGGGTTGAACAAACCATCACAACACAAAAAGAGATTCCCGAGTGTGGATGAGGTCGCAAAAAAAAATACAAAACTAATAAAAAAAAAAACACTGCAGGGAAGCGTTGTCAACATTAAAAAAACTGGATTGCACCTGAGAAATTATTAAAAATAAATAAATTGTAAAAAAGAAACATTATCATAACATTACAAACACAACAGAAAAAAAAATTGACGAACAAGCACAGAAAACAAGGATGGCTAATCAAACTTTGCTGCAAGAATCGGGAATTAAATAGTTTTGCTAACTACACCACGTGAGATATTCAAACACACTGAACGGGGACGGAACATTCTGTTTGGTGTGTGCAAACCGCAGAAAAACCTCCACACCAGCACACCAAGACTACTTAGGATACTTAATTTACGTAGGCTAAGCATTTAATTCTACTGTTGAAACCCTGAAAATACGATCTATACTAATACAAATCGAGAAACAACGATATTGTAATATGAACTAATCTTAATTTTTTAAAGTACAATCCCACCACAATTATAAACAAAAATTTAAAAAATACATAAAAATAAAATGTAACCATTGCAGATTTCATCATGTTTTCAGGGTGTTAATAGGAGGATAAATGCTTATGCACATAATGTCTGTGCACACTGCTTGTGCATAGGACATATAACTAAGTTTCGGCCAAGTGAGAGATGTTGTCTGATTTATAATTCCGTAAGCAATGCGGTGTCATCATTAGAAACAAATATGCCACCACAGAGCAATGCAGGTCCTTCCAAAACGACGAACCATACACACGCTTCTGAAGACAGTACGGTACCTTCAATGCACAAAAACCTCAACAGAACCTTCCAAAAGTGTCTAATGAGGGAAACGACGTAACCTTTCAACGCGACTGCTGGCTCCATCTAAAGTCAGTCGATAATCCTTTTAGAATAATAAATACACTGTGTTTCGCGCATGCTTCCAATTCATAAAAATAACCCTCCTTTGCGAGCTGCTGCGATTAGTTAGCTCCCACAATCCCTCAGTCGTGTTCAAGATGATGTCACTTCCGTTGAACGGACATGCTTTGAAAGAAAGGTGACAAACACAAGTTTACATACAGGAACATCTGCTACGTAATAAATGTGTACAAGCAAGGATTAAAGTAGTTCGTTGGACTTTTAACTCTCGTCTTGCGTTTGGAATGCTCCATTATAGCTCTATGGAATGTGCTGTGTTTTGGCAGTACCAAACTGTGCGCAGCAGCGGAGATTTTTTTTTGCACATGTGTTGTGGTTTTGGAAGGACCTGACATACTCACTTCGTTACGGGAGTATTCCTATGGAAAGCAGCACTCGCTGAGCGTCATAAGCACGAGGGCACGAGTTTGGAGGACAAACGAGAAGAAACGACTTTTTTCAACACACAAAAAACTTTCATGAACCCGGAACTTCGGCGTTCCAACATTGGATAAGATACACTACAACCTATGACGATATAATGGTAAACTGCGGCCGCGGTTGTGTGCGTGTAGAAAAGAGTTGTTGTGTGTCCCAATAAGCCACTGTACGTAACGTTGCGATCAAGTAGATTAAAAATGGCCGGTAAGTTGCAATAAGAGCGAATTTCGTGAAGGTAAATTGCGTTAGCTAACATTTGCGATATGCGGTTTGTAAAAATACCGCGAATTGTTTTGGCAGTTTGCAACAGCGCAGTGTTTATTTACTGGCATCTTTGAACTCCACTGTGGGCCGGCTTAAGCTACGGTTACGAGCGCCACGTTGTCTGTGCTTCTGCGGTCCTTCGTCAAGCGGTGAGCGCTATTTGCACTAGTAACCCTTCTGTGACGTTACGCGTTACTACCCCCTGATATCACAAGAAAGTCACCGACCGGTACATGCTGACCGCAGCGCCGACGTGTATTCGCCGTCTTAGATGAGTTACCAGATATACTTTGTTCCACATTATGTTTTCAGAAAACTGACAGTGTAACGCCACGATGTCTTCCCCTACGAGTGCAAAAAAATCTGTTAACATCCCATTCGTAAACTCTATAACAGTAACTTTGTAGAGTCTCCAAGTGTGATAGCCACATGTTTTTGTACTCTTAGTGCAAGGAAACGAGTCGTCAACCAGTCAGTTTTTTTTTGAAAACATAATTTGGAACAAACTACAGTAATACATTATTTTTAATATTTTCAGTTCCACCTTATGCAGCAACTCCTGAATGTGAAGAGATAGAGCACCGAAGCGAATGAAGCGAGCTACTACGTCATTTCGTGTGTATTATCTAGCTATTGGGTTATTTTCGGCTCACCTTTAAATTATTAACAAATGTTTTATCCTTCTGACGTTCAAGACCAAACGGCATCAGTAATGAGCAACCATCCGCAGTTCAACTGATTTCACATTTATGCACAGGCCACAGTGTGAAGGAAAGAAAAACACCAACTTGAAGAAAAAAAACAAAAAAAAACATGCATACGAATCCTACTTTCGATTTCCGGAAACTGGTGACACTCTAGCGCACAGTTAGAATCTAAATACGTTGGTCGTGACGAAGAACTTTTAAATGTCGTCCATCCACGCCTGCGATCCCACACCTTACAAAGCAACGGGAAGAAAGGACATTTGAATGATTCAAACAGGGGCGGGCTTCCCTGCAATACAGATGTGTAGAGAGCGTAAGTTCTACTGGCGGAGTTTTCAGGAATCCGTTATGCTGCTGCTGTACTCATCGGCTTTAAAAATAGCAAATAAACAGAGAGCGTGAATCTTAAGCTGCTTACGTGAAACCAGGGACGTTAAAGGCTTGGTGAAACGCGGCGTGCTAAGCCTATCTGTCTAAATTCTTCAACCTCTCGTGTGAAACAGAAAGAATTAAAAACGAAGTTAAAGCTTAACAAACATTACCCGTAACATATTTTGGCATACAATAACCTGCTAATGCGTCAGGTTTAAAAGACTTTTTTTTTATGCCGGTGACGTTCTTCAAGGGTTTCCACAGGAGAAAAAAATTCCCACTTTTAGGGAAATTTGCCAGTTCAGAGGGAAAAAGACAAAAGAGGGAATCTGAAGGAAATCCCTCAGCTGCAAAACATGCTTGCCAGATTCGCGGTGTTCGATTTGCCACGGAACATGATATGACTGGCACGTCATTTACCATTTCCAGGTAAGTGTTAACTCCCTGACAGGTGAGAAACCATAAAGGCATCAAAATGGCAAGCAATTTAATAATTTTCGGCTAAAATATTTACAGTCTTGGTCACTAAAAAAACGGACGAAAAATAAATTTAAAACGAGGTTACAGGTTCTGACAGTTCATTGCTGCGCCGCCATATTGGAATCCAATATGGCGGTGCAGCAATGAGCTGCCACAACCAGTAGCCACGTTTTAAATTCATTTTTCGTCTGTTTTTTTAGTGACCAAGACTGTAAATATTTTAGCCGAAAATTATTATATTGCTTGCCATTTTGATGTCTTTGTGGTTTCTCACCTGTCAGTATTATCAGGAGCGAATTAATTCTATACACGTCTCTTATATTTTTGCTGCCCCTGTTATTATCAGTTCTTTTGTACCGTAATTTTGCGAAAATTTTCCACAGCGTAAACCACACGGTCGGGTTACATAATCTTACTTACAGCTAAATACAGATGCAAACCTATTTACGTTGCCTTTTGGACTTATATGTCAGACTGCCTGAGCGGGGAACCGAACCCAGGACCTTTGAAACCAAAGGCCATGGTCTACCGCTGAGCCAGACTGACGGGGCCGTGTCAGTCTGGCTCAGCGGTAGGACCATGGCCTTTGGTTTCAACGGTCCTGGGTTCGATGCCCCGCTCAGGCAGTCTGACATATAAGTCCAAAAGGCAACGTAAATAGGTTTGCATCTGTATTTAGTTATTTCTTGTGAGCCTTTGGCTTTACCGCCGTTAATCTTACTTACACTTGGGCGTATTCTACAGCTAATCACTTCTCAGCATACAGCCGGTTCCTCACTTACCTGAAACAAATAAAGACAATAAAGATCGTAAAATTAACTCGAATTTTTTTTTGAGAAAACGTTAAACAGCGAAGAAAAGTTTTGAGAAAGCCTGGAACGCTAAGTAAACAAACACAATACAAATGGGAACTAGTGACATGGTAATGTAATACTGTATTCATTTTTGAAAATGGTGCCCTACGACAAAAACAGGGCACTACACCGTTTAGAATGAAAGCAGTGTCTGCAGAAAATGTCCACCTAGCTTCAACTTCATTAACATTAATGCTGCAGAACCTGCAGAAAGAAAGCCACGTCGCCCCAGAAAGCACGAAAAGTTTCTGACAGGGGAAGCATTTGCTTCAAAGCGGATTTCGTAAACCCACAATTAAAAAAAAAAAAAGAGAAAAAAATCATGTGAAAAAAGTAGTAAAAGAATAATATAAAGCACTCCCGCCCTTCGTGCCGGTAAGTTTTCACGTCACGGGAATCGAACTCGAGTCGACAAATTACATGTCCGATTACAGTCGACAATGTAATCCGACAACCGCGGTTCGATTCCCGGCTACATGATGGGACACTTGAATTTTTTTCCTCTAGATGGCCTCACACTCGGCTTCGCTGCAGTCCCCAGATGCTACGACGGGTGTACTTTATATCTTCTCACTGCGGTTTCATTTTTTATCAAAGTAGAAAAAGTTTCGTTTAGCGCCCCACTCAAGCGCAATTGCTTAAAACTGATAGTCATTTCCGCCGAGTCACCAATCTATAACTATAATGGTAATTACGAATCTACCCCAAAATAAAACTTATTAAGAATTCCCGCCAAGCTTTTCGGCCGTGTGAAGTCGTGATATCAAACGTCAAGCTCTTTCGCCAAACTAATCCCACCGAGTAATAGTTCGAAGGTTAAATGAAATATATGAAAATTGCTTACTGCCCAATTTTCAATTATTTCATTTAACGTTTGAAGTATTAGTCGGTGGGATTAGCTAGGCGAAAAGACTTGGCGTATCACGACGTCACACGGCCGAAAAGCTTGGCGGGAATCCTTAACAAGTTTTGTTTTGGGGTAGATATCAGTAATTTTTGGTCCAAATTGATGAAATCCATTTTTTTCCTAGTAATTATGAAATAGAAATGCCAATCTAGTTTTTTGGTCCATTTCTTTTTTTCCTTTTTTTTTTGGGGGGGGGGGGGGAGAGGGGGTTCGTTAGATTTTGAGGACAGCAGTCACCTTTTTTTTATTTGATTAGCATTTTTATTAGTATTGCAGTATCTCCTTGCAAACGCATGAATTTCTTTAATTGTCTGTTTGGCATTGAAAAAAAAAATCATACACTAGAAATAACACAGTTCAGCAAGCAACCTTTACTCCGCTTGGCTCATCGAAGTATCCATTTATTGCTGTCGTGGCTTCGGCATTCGGGTAAACAGCGAAAGTCTTACCGCATTGTTGCCGATCGCCATCGTCTAACTAGTGGTAAGACAAGGGTTTCATTGTTGCAGCAGTGTTTCTTCATGACGTAAATCTATTGATGCAACAATGGTCAACAGTGAAAGAGTTGTACAAATATGTGACAACCAAAATACGTCAACAAAACGAGACCTAAAGCGTGTGTGTGTCACATTTTTCAATAAATTGCTGAATACTACCGATACGCAAATTAAAAAAACCTTTTAAGGCTTCACCGTTTTTCAGTCTTCTGTACAGTCGAAACGGCTGAGAAGACTTTGTCCGTCCGTCTGTCCGTCGCTTTTTTCAACTTCAGAACCGTATAAGATAGAGACAAAGGATTTTCACCATTAGATACATCGGCCAAAAATTAGTAAAAAAGCAGGGCAAATTAAAACATCGGTGCTTCCTTATTAGCTATTCGGCCTTCTCAACGTAACTCAATGAAATAATAACATTTCATTGTAGCATTTCATCACTCCAGGAAAACACGCAACCGTAAAAACAAAAACAAAAAAAAACAAAAAAAGGATTTCGTTAACGATGTACACAAGCTGCATTTAAAATAGTATCGACACCGTGTTGCATGGATGAATATGCCTACTCTCGAACAAAATTCTCCCGGTTAGCTGTTTCTTACGGAATTAAAACGGCAAGGTAAAAAAAAATTACCAGCCTAAAAATTTACCAGGCCTAAAAACCTGAAAATTAGGCCTTAAATTAGGCCGTCAAATCTCCGCACCGTGTTGCATAAGTGAATAAGCTTTCATCGAACCCAAATTCTCCGTTAGCTGCTAGCCTACTTACGAAATTAAAAGGGCAGGTAAAAAAAATTAGGCCTAAAAGCTGACAATTATGCTTGAATTCTAACCGCACCAAACGAAAATAAATTGAAGCGATAGCACGAGCATGTCAATTTTTTTCACGGCAGCAACAAAAACGGGTAGAATGTTCATTGTTGACGGAAAACTATTAGTTGTTAAACTCTGGGCCCCTTTAGAAACAGTGGCAACAAATGTAATGTAGTGGGGCAGTGAGAGGGATTGACAACATGGCTTCCTATTAGAGGGAACTGCTAGTAATGTAAGAATTTTTGTTGGCTGAAGGGGTCGGGGAAATACGGAAAAACGGATATTCACATATTTGCAAAAAAAAAAATTGAGGATTCGAATATTAGTTCAAAACGATTTCTTTCATGCTTAGACTCGTCCACCCCACCCTCTTCCCCCACCAAAAGAACCGTTTTTTTTATTAAATACAAAAACAAAGTTTAGTTTACTCTACTAGGCAAGTGATCGTGATTCACTAAGTATCTTCCTCCATCACTACAACGTTGAAGTTGACGTCATCTGGCTACTTCGGCCTGGTTGACTTGACCATTCTACAGTTCTTAAATAGTTTAGGGAGAATTGCCGCGCGCATCCATCATCTTTTATACCCCCCCCCCAACCCACCTTCTACTTGCAAGTGTGCAATCCAAAATGGGTGGACCATTTTGCTAAAGAGTTCGTAAATATATTTGTGGCTATTTCGCATAACGGGAGATAAACAATTCTGTTGTCAATATTTTCATTTCATTTCCTATTAAAACGTTCCGTAGTGTGTTTGTTTGTGTTTAATTAAGTATTATTGGTTTTAAAACTAACCATTGCTCTTCTCTTCAACATTATTCCGTTGTATGCATGATGATTCAAAATAAAAGTGACAAACTTTCAGGCTTCATTAGGGAAGTAAAAGCAGGGGCGGATTAAGGGGGGGGGGGGAGTTCTGTGGCCACAGGCCGAAAAAGGGCCCCATGATCAAGGGGAAAATAAAAATAATGTACTATTTTAAATAATTTTTTTTACTTTGAAAGATTGCTCAACAAATTTTTTTATACAATTTTTCAGTAAAAGTTAAAAAAAACTCTTCTTTTTGGGCGGGACTTGGAGGGGGGGGGGAGTCACGATAAAGCACCAGGCCTCTACGAGACTTAATACGGCGTTGAGTAAACAGAAGTACAAGTAGTATCTTATAAGTGAACGTTTTAAAGACTCAGATTGTTCGTGCAGTAGAGATCCTGTTTCAATAAAATATGAAGATAAACCATTAATCATTAAAGAATGGCAATTGAGGATTGCAATCCTGAGGCCAGGGTTCCAAGCTCAATATGGACCGACCATTAGGCCTACAACTTTTTTTCTTAGGACAGCTATTTTTTTATGCCTCCGTATGCCTCGGAAAAATAGTGCTTGAAAAAGTTGCTCGTTATACCGTTCTTTAGTGCTCTTCGCCGATTTTTTCCGATAGACCCTCCTCCCAACCATCGGCCCGTGGGCGCCTTTGGTGACAGTTAGTGAACAAATAAGTCATCAGCCGAATTGTTTGTGAACCACCGATGACACGCCAGCGATGACCTGTGCCGGACCTGTCAACCAGCGTTTCAGGAATTCATGTGATTTGCTCGTCGTTTTAAATTATTATTGCATAATTCATTTGCCACCAGCAACAAAAGGGCAAAAAAAGTGGTGCGAACTAGACCACTAACAACTCGCCCAGTCTTTGAAGGATAGGTCAATAAAATCAAGCACATAACTCGGGTAGCAAAAGGAAGGCTCTTAGAGAGTGTTTGTCAAATAATTGTCTGAAATCCGACTTTGACGGGACCGAGACAACCTCCTCTGTCAACGAAATCCAAGCCGGGATTCCCGGGACGCAGAAAAAATATGTTCTGCACTAAGTTTAAATTTCGGGATTAGTAATTTCAATGAGAGGCCCCTGGTAAGTGATGAAGCAATGATATAAAAAAATAACGGGAAATCGAATGATAATGAATAATGGATTATTTTGTAAGTAATAATAAGCTTTCTTTTTAATCTACGTAGTTCGAAGGATTCGAGTTTAAGAGAATTGAGTCGTTGGCAGTATTGTAAGTTGCACATACCTGGCAAGATCTTAGTGAATCGCTTCGAACTGACTCCACCCTGTCAATGTCCTTTAATATGGAGACCAAACCTGGCTCGCGTACTCGAGAATAGGACGTGCATAAACCTTTTATGCCCATATATCGGTGCATAAGTTTCCAAAATATGGAAACCGTCAACCTTTCATCGTAATAAAGTTACAATGGGTAGACAATTTTAAATTAGTTTGGAACCATATTCCGAGATCTTTTGGCGTTTTCGTTGGGTCAAGTTCTGTCATTGTTATCGATGGTGTAATTAAATGAAATTTTCTCTCTTCTAGCATGAAATCTCATGCATTTATTGTTTGAAAGTGGGAGGAGCCAAGCCAAATGTCAGCCAGTATATCGATAACAACAATTCGACTCGAGTATAAACTCGAGGGAGGGACTGACCGCGATCCGTCCGATCCGACATCAATAGTTCATTAGATATTTTCTGATACCTTTCCTCGATCTAACCGATCTCCCGATACTTGATCAACACCATGCAATCACTACTGCATACCTGGAAGTTTGACACACCACCAGCTAAGAAGTGAGGGAAAATTTTGCTAGGCAATTCCAAGCGAAAATTCCTAGATCCTTTTACACGCCACAACCGACATGAGCACGAGATTCACAAGGCCCTACTAATCTCAAAAAACCAGGGATGGCTGAGATCAGGTTAGAGCCCGGGACCTCTGGTTCGTGAGAGTCGTGCTAACCATCAGGTTACGAAACCCCATACTTTCAATACTTGCTCAACAGTTCATACACATACACAACCAATACTTTTCACACAATACTGTGAACAGGTGCACACCACTATTAATCACGTCACTTTTGACGAACCAACTGGGATAATAAATAAATAACTCGTAATGAAGAACGCGTGGCCAAGAAGGTAGATAACTTCGTCACTAAATAACGAAGGCGACCAGTCCAACTTAAGCACGTACTAAAATATGACTTTTGGCTACGTTTCAGAAATGAGAGGTTCCACAAAAGTTCATTCTGAGTGTCCAGGAAGAGGGATAAAGGGGAACTTGATCGTAACGAAAAATTATTACATTTCGAGCATCGTAAAACGGGACACGGTACAGCACTCGACTTTTAAGAATATAACTCACAGGCGATTTTCATTAAAGGGAAAGACAGGAGGATCACTAACGACTCGGCCTTCTGAAACCAATTCACGTCCACCACGAATTTGTTTCCAAGCTGATGTCGGAAATAAAACCCTTTCGCCCACTGAAAATAAAAACCTTATACAAAGAGGACGTCAAATCAGTAAATTTACTGCCTTAAGTCACTTGCACTTTGCCACACCAGTGGTTAGAGAAGGGGAAGCCCACTGGGGGATCGACCTTTTAAGGCCTTATGAAGAACGATAAAATCCCAGATCGTAAATTATTGTGATAAGCGGTCGCCTGGACGAGAATTCCAGATGGGGCATAATGTAGAGATATAGTATCGTGCAACTTAACAAAAAATAAAAAATAAAATAACGCAGTAAGAGATATACGTGCAATTAATAAGACCGATGTTGTAAGCTGACTTGCTAGTTGTTGTAAGACTAACTCTCGAATCAGCGCGAGTAGCAAGGAATTTAGTTTTTTGGGGGGTAAAAGGACTGCTGGAGCAAGGAGTTTGAATTTCCACTTTAGCCCTATTATACAGCAGTTGCAACCTCCCCCTCCCGCACGTCTCTTCCCAAATCTACCCTAAAATGAACCCATCACGGTACCACAGAGATAATGTCAACACACTGAAAACACACAAATCTGACATACGTAGGCATGAGACAAAAATATTTGTCTACATTTGAAGGATTACAATTGTGTTTAGTTTGTGATAGAGATGCTCTCTGACTGGCAAGAAAACTACAATTTGAACCTGGATTTGGCAACAAATATTTAATTTTCGGCCCAGCATTTGGGTCTTGTTCACAATAAAAATTTTAAAACATTAAAAAAGAGTGGGAGCTGCCATAAATTATGGACTTCAAACAGCCACCATATTGGATGATTTTCCAACATGGCGGTTGTGTGAAGTCCATACTTTGTGATAGCTTCAACTTTTTGTAATGTTTTAACATTTTTATTGTGAAGAAGCCTCAATACCGGGCCAAAAATTAAGGTTCTTGTGATTTTCCTTGCCAGTCAGAGGGTAACTCTTTTATCATGATAGACTACTGCTGCAACTCACAAATTAGTTTTTCAAGACCAATTGTGTTTACGCTAGGTTTCGCCAAAAGAGGATTTATTAAAGTTCAATTTATTCACAATTTTTTTTGGGAGTGTGTGGGGGGGGGGGGGAGTAGTATTTTCCGCGCCCGCCAGGGTGGCCGTCACCTACGCGCCCCCCTTTTGCTCCGGCACTGAGTAAAAGCAAACTTAAATTTGAATTCAACATGGGGTCGGCAATCAGCTAAGGGGGGGGGGGGGGGGAGGGGGGGGGGCGTTTTTTTAAGTCAATCGGAGCATTTTCTATAAAAGAACAACTTTTCAGCAACTTTAGTGCTTTTAAACCATTAAAACGGCTTTTTCTTAGTGAGGGAGACCCCCCCCCCACCCCGCCCGCTTCTCCTCACCACCGGGTGCGCCAGTTCTGAAGTGATACTTAAGGGGTCCAAGAAAGCGATGAGGTTGAATTACTACCAAATTCTTTCAAATTATGAAGAGACTTGTGCCACGCGCTGTAAAGGGTGGACGATGTAGCTCTAACTATTTGAATCCCACTTCAAGGCTCCCTTGGACTTCGAGTGGTCATGTGTCAGGGTTCCCTTAAAGTAGTGTCCAAATTGTTAGTGTCAACCAAATTCCTTTTCAGGAAAACGTAGGCTAAAAGGCCACATGCGTATGCAGTTTAAAGCAGAGGCTTCTTTGCGTTAAGAATTCACTTGCAAACCGTCTCTGGAGACTGGATTACCTTCGTAATGACCGGCCGCTCTGCAGCATTAGCCATGACGTCACACGTACACACGCGCACCACCTGCCATCACCGGCACTCACCAGTGCCATCGGACGCTGAACACCACACAAGCCCTTCGGATTCTTACCCTCCTGCTGTTTTTTCTCGGCCAGTTCCGTTTGCGTATGCGTTTGAAGACGTATGATTACAACAAAATCCGAAAATAGCACGTCAATCAAATAAACGGTATGCATTTGATGCCGGAAGGATACAAAAAAAAGGGGCAATACCACGTCAGTCATCTAAACGGTATGCGATTTAAGGTTACAACAAAATCCCAAAATAGCACGTCAATCAAATAAATAGTATTTGTTTGATGCCGGAAGGATGCAGAAAAATGTGACAGTAGCACGTCAGTCAACTAAAAGGTATGCGATTAAAGGTACAACAAAATGCGAAAATGGCACGTCAACCAACTAAACGGTATGAGTTTGAAGACGTGAGGGTATACGACAAAATGCGAAAAGAGCACGTCAGTCAACTGCATGGTATGCGTTTGAAGCAGTATGAATACAGAAAAACGCAAAAATAGCACGTCAGTGCAATAACCGGTATGCGTTTTAAACCACCTTCAATTTAGACCGCAACTGAAGATAAGGACTTTCTTGCACACTAGCATCCTCACCTGCGGTTGACAGTGTCAAACTATTCTGATAAAAAAAAACAAAAAACAAGCAACTGAATAAAGTTTTCAGCGAGACCTAGTTTCCTCCCGACTCTTCACGTCCACGTAATAAATGAAAACCGCTACAAATCATACACTTTCTCATCTTCAACCATGGTCATAAACAGTTTATAGCCGACCAATCAAGCCCTTTACCCAGTCATCCATTTTTGATCAACAAACGCCAACTTTTGAATCGTGTACAACCCTATTACACATTACAACACACGCTAATATTTTAACATGTTTACATACAGCAAACCAATTCCCATCAGCAAAGCGCGGGAAAGGAGGAGCAAGCGGTATAAGCTATTTTAATATCAAGCGTGTCTAGATGAAGATGAGGAAAATTTAGAGTTAATTCTCAATTACGATTCCGTTTTTTTGCTGGTTCTTTTATCTTTTGTTTCGTTTCCCTCTTTTCTATTTTTCCATTAACGTGAGGCTAAAGGTTTAATTAACCTCGTTAATACCCGCACTTAACGATGGCTTAACTTCGAAAATTACACTGGCCGACGCAAGCTTTTGTTGCGCGCTATCCACTCTCGAACCAAAGCTGATGGCGCGGACCTGGCCGACCACTGTTCAAGCGGACCTAATAGCGAGCTCTTTTCAAGCGGATCTAATCGAGCTCTGTTCAAAAAGTGCTGCTTAAAGGAGAGGGTATCTTACGCAGGATTCTGGGCAGAAAAAATTCGCTGATTATTATTGTTCTCTTTGTGAATGGCTGGCACTCATCCTTTAAATTTTAGTTTTTCTTTATCCCTGCACCTTCCACTTACATTTTTTTCACAATTTGAAAGATTTCAGCCACATTGGGGTTTATCCTAGACATGATAAAATATGCTTTTAGTTGCTTACAGTTAACAGACACATGACTGCTATGAGGCCGTTGATGACTTTATTAAGGCCTTGGCCCGAAGCCATACGCCGAAAATCTAATAATACAATCACTAATACTCACTAATATTCACTTGGCAACAACAAGAACATCCACACCAACACTTTTCCAACACTGGTGAGGTGCCTCTGTACCACTAACAATCAATCTTCTAACAATCGGATGATCTACTGTTACTTGGCGGGCGACACACTAGCGTCGGTCTAGATAAATGGATTAACATTCGCCTGTTTCTGTATCTATCCTTGCGCCGTTTACCTTTGTGCAATTATTTTTCCGATGAGTAATGTACTTCGAAGCATCAGTTTCAATAACGTTTTAATTTTTTCATTTATCACTTAATTCACTAGTTGATTGGCTATTGGTGCGAATCTGAGTGTTGGATTGTCTTGGAGTGTACGCTTGAGTAAAACACAAGAGTGGCAGTTTTGCATTGTTTGTTGTCATTTTCCACCCAGTCGTAGTCTCCAGTCATCTCAAACCAAAAATAGTATAAATGATCTGCCACACACTAATACAATAACGAAAATCGCGAGCAGCGATTTTTCCCCCCCTCACAGACCATTCCTACTACACCGCCCGTGCAAGGGTGGGTCGAGTGGGTGGTACAAGTGAAGGCCATCCGGGCGTCCATGATTGATCCCGGCGGCACCCGCATCCCGGCAGGCACGGCACGCGGCGACCAATAACCCCTGACTGCCGAATGATGACGTCGCCGATACGAATGACGCCTAGCTTCTATTGATATCATAATTGGCCGTGAGACGATCCACGGGACACCAGGAGACCGACAGATGAAAGGGAAACGAATTCCCTCCCCCCCCCCCCCACCTCCCCATTCCATCTCCTTTCCCCAGTTGGTCAGACGAAAGAGCGGCGGGGGCAGAGGGGGTTCACCTATCCACACCAGTGAATAGCAACTCTGTTCGTCTGTCCATCCGGCCGCTGACACAGCACATTCTATCTTGCAACCATTCGAGTAGTAGAAATGGAATGAAAGAATGAAATAATGCGTGGGACGATCACACTAGCTAGTGCTACGCAAAGCCAGTAGGCCTATCCGTTGACAGAATCACAGCCATATGGAAAACAGTTCAAATTTAGCAAGCGCGTGGGAAGCATAATTTCACAACTGCAAAAACCCACACTCTACGTAAAGGACAATGCCAGAAAATCGCGGGCTATTCCTAAACAATGCAGACGCTTAGCGCCCATTATCCTGTTGAAAGTCCCGTTCCCTGTATCAATTGAACAGCGTATTCCTTGGTAGTGTGACTCAAAGATGGAGCGTCCTACCAAATTATCGTTCTTCTTTGGTGTGACTACCCGTGCAACCGTGTCAATCACGCCGTTCCAAAAGGTCTGTTGTTCCGGAACTAAAAGTTTTCGTCATTGGGCAGATAACCCAGTTAGGGTTCGTGCTCCCTCAAAACAAAACAAAAAAACAAAAAAATTTTCGTCTAGTTGCTGTTTGTTTGTCATTCGTAGGCTGTTCACAATGTTGGCTCCATTGTGTTTCTTCGTTTACCTTACATTAATTTTTCGTTGTTGGGAGAGGGGGTAATTTCCCATTTACCCTTTTTTGCCGAAGGAGAACTTCGGGAATTAAGCAACAATGCTTAAACAACACTCATTTAAAATACGTGCCAAGAATCCTATTGTATAGCTATGTTTTCGTTGTTGTCTGATGGGGCAGGTTCTTATTGCCGAAAGGGCACTTCGGATTCCAGCAAGTTAGCACTGAAACAAGTAAGTTTCAGTACAAAACAATCAATTTGTGGGTGGATGAAATTGTAAAAATAAGGAAACCTCCCAACAGGTTAAGTCCACAAACACAGGTCAAAAACGATATTAAATTTTCATCCAGTATATTGCTGGTCTTGATCACCTACAAAACGAAATACAAATGGAATGGGGACAACGTTCTCACGTTCTTGTTGTCCCCATAACATCTGTACTTCGTTTTTAGGCGACCAAAACTAGCAATATACTGGTTGAAAATTTCATATCGTTTTACCTGTCTTTGTAGGAATTGATCTGTTACGAGGTTTCCTTATTTTTCCAAGCAAGTTTCATCATTATGCGCACCATCACCAGGCACTAACAGGCGGCTAAATGTAACAATATTTGAAAATCACTGTCAAATCGAGCAGTGGCGCTACAGCGACAACGTTACGCCCAGAACCACAGCGAAAAAGGAACCAACGTTTAACAGTTTCATTGCTACTTCTCTTGTTAGAAAAGTGCGGGCCATTCTCGCTTACGGCTACAACAATGCAAAAAGCATTATTAGGGCGCGTTTATCTAGAGGCTCGCCTTTGCATTCTCGCAGCTAGAACTCAATCGCGATGGCAAAGGTGACATTGCCATGGCAACAACGCTAAATGGATTGGCTAAATCTGACATTGTTTGAGTAAATCCTTGCAGTCTCATAATCCGTGCCAATAATGTAAAGAATTCCTCATGACGAAACTTTCCCAAACGTTTCGGAACTCACGTTATTTGCTGTTTTCGTTGCGAGGCGGCAGACATAAAACCGCCGCCATGTTGGAATTTGAGGTGATTTCCAGCTTGTAGCTGCGAGAATGCAAAAGCGAGTGTTTGCGTAAACGTGCCCTTAGACCATGGCTACCTCCAGGACATTCACTCGTAGCCTGCGGTTACGCATTTTGTAGCAGTAGGCTACGTAGTGCTATATTAGGTCCTAAAACCATTATTGGGCTAAACAAATGCATCCTAACCTGACGGGCCTTCGCTAACTGCCAGGCCCCAAATGTCAGACGGATATGAGCGGTTGGCGGCTAGCAGCATTAGTTATACACAGGGTTTGAAAGTTTTTAGGAACGTTTTTGGAACAGCGAGAACCTCCCATTATAATAAACATGGTATGTAGGGTGCTCGGTGTGTTAGACTACTTGTGATATTCTCAGAAACCCACGATTTAATGGGGAAAAACATTGATTTCCTCGAATGTATGAAGCTTTTGGTCAATTTCTAGCAGAAAAATTACGATCTGAAATGCTTTATGGTAAAAAAATCGTGAAATAACTTGGGGGAAGGGGGGGGGGGGGTAGAACCAACCTGTAACTAGGCACGTTTACGACTTCTGACGCTAAGGCGTTTTAGGGGGGATGGGCCGCGTCGTTGCCAAAACTGTTAATAAGCGATTTACAGCAATTATTTAAAATTTTTTTATAATGAAATCGTTTATAAAACGTTTCACGCCGACATTTCTAAGGAGAGTTTAAAAAAAAATAAAAACGTTATGCAGTAAAGCTACGCAACTTTGCAATCATAATTATCAACACTAGCCATCCCTTGATACCTTATGATCATTCTTTATTGAAATTTATAATCATTCTTTCTGATCATTCATTATTAGCCAATAACGCTTCGTCCGAGTATCAAAAGAATGCCTTTCTGGTTTTAAGGGGCGCTAACTAATGTAGACCGCGTGGGACGAGCAACACTGTTGGCCGGGTATACTTCCATCCGCTGCCCGCTCATCAGTCAGCTACAATAGAGAAGGCCTCCAAGGGAGACCTGACCTCAGCGTTCCCTCGTTCTCTCCCCCTCCCACCCACGCCCAACAGACCTAAGTTGGACCCGACGCGTTTACAATTCAAGTGGCTCTTATAAGTCGTGGCGTGATGATGATGATGATGACTTCAAGTTTCCGACTGTCACATTTTGACAATGTGTGTAAGGTGACGGAATGAGAGAAGAGAGATACAAAAATTGGGATGAAAACCGTGCAACATTAGAAATGTGTTTAAAAAGATGGAAACCACACGCACGAGCGATTGAACACTCCCTTTATTTCGACATCAACAAAATAACATTAAAAAACACTTTTCCATTACTCAGCATTGTTCCCTCGGACGCTTTTCCAACTCTGTGTCTGAGGTTTCACGCTCTTTGGCAAGCCTTGTGGGACTGACAAGACAGCAATAAGTTGCAGGCTGTTACAGGCACTATGAATGATTGGCACTCGGCAGTCGCCGAAAAGAGGTGATGTTGGCCCTTTTACGAATTGGCCACACCGAACTTACTCATTGCTTCCTTTTGAGAGGGCGGTGGGGGGGAAGGGGGTTAGCCCTCCTGAATGTCATTGGTGTAGACGGCCACTCACGGTCTGTCATTGGCTTCTTGATTGTCACTATCTTGACGGTTTTCGTCGCTGTTTTCAGCTTCCGTGAGACTTAGCCTACCACATCAAATTGGGTCATAGGTCTGTCCTCCTGTCCAGTCTTTTTAATTTTGTGCAAGAGGTACTGATCTATGATAAGACCTAGATTTGGGGTTTGGTTGACATCTCTGTAATGTGTGGCGCAGTGGTAACCCGCACCACTGCACTGTGACTGAGGCTGGCGCTAATGACCTAGTTGTCATCGCGCCACTAAAAGACTCAATTCTTCTCCGTCCCCCCACCCCATTACTGTTTAGAATGTGTTATCAGAACAGTTAACTGCTAATTTCAGCGATTGTTCAGGACAGTCCCAGCTTGTTTAGCGGCTATATATAGAATTTAGCGCATTGTGGACAACCATTTGGCCTTGCCATGCTCGAAGGCTTCCCACCTGGAAAAGAGGTTGATATTACTGCAATTTCTAACCTTGTTAACGCCTTTCGCAGCAGACGATTTTTTACTAAGGAAGAGTTACTCTCTCATCTACTCGCTTCCTTCTTCAAACACGTCTATTAAGGTTCGAAATTGGGCCAGTTAAGCGGTACGCGTATTACTCTTCGGTAAGGGAAACACAATGGACGACGGTCTAATTGATACGCTAAAGATAGCTAATGATTGCAGTGGTCGGATTTACACTGCCGTGCGAATATGCGTTTTGAGATACCGAGACCATCTTCCCCAACACACCAAAACCCAAAAAATAAAAATTTCCAGCACACAAACAATAATTGAATACCGAAGTTTTTATTTACTAAAATAAATACTAGAAACTAGGCTAAACCCGTGAATATTAGAATCTTAAAGGCGGGTTGACACCTAACGAAAGTTTGTAGCGGCCAGCACCATCGAGCGCTGTCTATACCACACGCCATGGCTGTTTGCTGTGACGTGCATATCACGTGACTGGGCTAGTCCAACCAGACGGCTAAACAGCCGTTGTTCTCGTTCGTCATTGGCTAACTCATGGTGACGTCATGGCAAACAGCCATTGCTCATGGTTTAGTTCGCTCAAGCACTTGCTCGTAGCAAGCAAAGTAATGCCCAAAGAAACTTCTTTTAAAACAACAAACAAGCCATTGCCTCCATAATATTTGAGTAAAAATGTGGGACGTAGTTGGTTGGGCACCTGGAAACACGCTGTGAAGCTTAACGATATTACAGCCACTCGATGGCGTCACGGTAGAATATAAAGACAATACCATGGCGCCATCCAGTGACAGTAATATCGTTAATCTTTACAGATGGCTCCTAACTGCACGAGGAACCAAATTTTTACTCGATAATTAAAGAGGCACGGGGCTTGACTGTTGTGTTCAAAGAGTATTGCAATGTGCATTGTTTTGCTTGCTGCGACCTAGCGCTAGTGAAACTCAGTGATGCTGCACTTTCATTCGGTGGCAACCCGTCTTCAATGCTGTAAATAATTGCTTGTCAGCCCGATAGTGTACATAACAATAATTCTGCAAAGGTAACAAAAATCGTTGAAATGGAAGTTTTGCATTATCTCGGATTATCGCTGTGTTCGTGATACAGTCATTTATTTTCATCCATTGTTGTGCGCACTTCGTTTTTAATTCCGGAGGCGGTTAACGCTCGCTAAAACCCTTAGAACCCTTTTGTTTTTAATTATTTTTTACTATTAAAACTTTCAGCTGTATAATTTTGTGCATAATTTGTGTGAACTAAGAACTCTTTGTTTCGGCATTTTGATGAAAAAAGCGTCCCCTTTGACACCTTATCCGCCACTGGGAGCGTTTTAAGAAGAAATAGGAAGTAAAATAAATGTCAAAGAAATTTTCTTTCAGAAGGTAGTTAGCAATAAAAAAAATTATGAAATTTTTATTTTTTAGTTGAAGCGAAGTAAACAATGCAACAATTTTCAGCCTACAGTGACAATTCCAGCTTACAAAAATTACTGCAAGCAAAATCATCTTTTCCCGTCGACAGACTGCGACTTAGCAAATAATAATATGATAATAAAGTCTGGCAAGGACCACGTGGTGTCATTGACAGTCAGCCAAAATAATAAATAATATTCGTGGTTAGGGAAAATGTTTAAAGTTTTAAAAATATGCATGGCTAACTAAAAAACCAATTGTCCAGTAAAAAAACAATACTAATATTGAATATAAAGGTCTCTTAAAAAACTTGTTTAAGTTAGTATTTTCCAGGAAGCGTTTGAAACCATATGGTGACGACGCCAAAACAACTCCAGGGAATTCCAAACATTGACCACTCGACCAGCAAAGAAATTTGTCCGGCACTCTAGCCTAGTTTTGGGAACAGTTAGTTTAAGGCTGTGGCCTCTAGTTCATTTTACATGGCTAAGTTCGAAAAATGCCAGGTCTAAGGCGTAAGATAAAAATATAGCCAATTAGGACACAAGTAAAACAATAAAACACGACGTTTTGGGGATATTTACTTGTGCACTTATTGGCTATATTTTTATATTATACTCTTCCAGTGCTGTTTTACTTATAAGTCTACAGGCAAATGGCCATCTAGAATCTTATAAGTCATAATCAGGGCCTTTAGACGGCGCAGCTCAAGAGAGTCGAATTCCAGTTTTTTAAGCGCCTCACATTATAAGGCAGCTATCTCATTCCAATAAGAGCTTTAGTGAATCGCCGTTGGACCGACTGTATGTGGTCGATGTCACGCCGCAGATATGGGGACCACACCGGACTCGCATTCTCTAACAGTGGTCTCACGTACATCTTATAAGCCCAAGTTTTTATCTTTGTACAGCTGGAAGTGAAGGCCCGTTGTACCATGCCCAAACGGCGATTTGAGGTCTAGCCTAGCTCAGACAACCTAGCTCGGATGGACTAACAGACACTTTCTCTTTGTTCGAGACAAAATTTGTCGATTTATGTATATAGAGCAGTGACACGACGTAGTATTATTGTATATAACTCTTAGTGGAGCCTTAATGGCTTAGCTGCAAGCAAGGGGCACTGCAGAGAGAAACAGAAGGGCGTCATACTGAAGCCGATGCTGTGAAGAGTGATTTCTTAGACCTAAAACGCGCGATTTTTGTTGTTGGAGAAAACAACGTTATTTTAAGCCAAGAAATCCGCTCTTCCGTTGTTTTTCCCTCCATTTTTATGTAGTGCACCTTGTAGTTATGCCCTCCAAAACCCACAATGGTGCCAATATGGCGGCAAATGTCACTGCTCTATTGATTTAACCCATTACGTCATTCCCACCCAACTTATTTTTCGTCGGGTATAAAATCGAGTTATGCTTTCTCAGCCAACATATAAAGTCGCCCTTTACTGCACATACCGCACAAAACTTACTGCACAAAACGATCTTTCCCAACCGGCCCAGCTTCAACACGTGACTAACGACGAACTAAGTCACAAGTTCAAGTTATGTAATAATAATAATAAGCCCTAATCATTCGGTTGTTGCCGGAGAGCCGCGCACTCAGAGACAAACATTTCCCATAAAGCATGGTTGAGTTATGCCCTTCAGTCTTGTACCGCACACACATCTTATAAATATTCCCGGGACCATCAACCGACGCACGAGCATGCGCACTCAGTGTATACATACATTATACACAGACACATACATGCATCGAGATACGCGCGTGTTTACACGTATGATGTATACCATGCAGAGAGAACGAGCGTGCATCCAGGAATGCCTGTTTGGCGGCCATTATTCTCCATCACGGGCAATCACTGTAGCTTTAATTGATGCAATTGCCCCTAATTAGAGTACCGTAATTTTTGTTCTTGACAAACTGCCCAGGCCCGTAATGATGGCCGACCCTGATAAGGCGGGTTGGTTGTGGTTGGCCGTGAAATGTGCCAACGCCGTTGATCTTGGTTAGCGCAACCCTAAACCAGCTCTCTCTACTTAGCTCCCCACTCGCCCCACCTTAGTGCACCAAAAACCAGCCTGACTCAATAAAATTCCACCTTTCGACTAAGCCTGACTAACTTCACTACGACAATATCAGGGCGCCGTCTTAGAAAATATAGGAGAGGTGGGACACAAGTAACATAAAAAAATATGGAAAAACTCCCAACGCTAAACACTTGTTACTTTTATCTAAACTCTTACCTGTTTCTACCGTACCTCTGCAATACAGTTTATTGCGAAAAAGCACCCACCCCTTAAGAAAAATTAGAGGCTTTCACTATTCGTAAACCATATCCCTCCCCCACCCCTTAAGAAAAAAAATTAGAAGCCTTCACTGTTTCGACAAATCAATCCAGAATGAAAAATTTCACTAAAAAATATCCCCAACGAAAACGTGCAGCACGTTCACAACACCTATCTTGCGACCAACTTTTTACAAATCCAATCAACACTTTCCTTTCCTGTCTTATCACCGTATTCTCCAACGACCCATTTAATGTATTTTGATAGACGTCACTATCACCATACTGCTTCTCGTATTCTACATTTTTTCTTAAGGTAATTTGTTTTATCTGACGAAGAGCGTCGAAAATTCATGCCTGTTTTTTTTTAATCACGCAAGACTAAAACGCTGTCAACGTTTTGATCCGAAATATTTACAACAACAATGGAGTAATACAGGCAATTAACGAAGAACACCCCTTTCTGGAGTGCGCTATGTAAAACGACCGAGGTGTTCAGTGGCGCTAAGTAAGATTCACCGGCCAACGCACGGCGGACAGACAGATGAACCGACCAACCGACGTTTGTTTGGGTTCACTCCATACTCGTTAATTACGAGGGCAAAAGGCATAAATCTTTCTTAGAGATCGGAGAAAGAGTGAGGCAGGCGGGTGAGTGGGTTTGCGTGCCGTGCCATCGTCGCTTGGTAATATTAGGGAAGAGTTTGTATATAATACGTTGATGCAAGTTGGCATACGGCCCAGCTTTAGTCCTATTTGCTTGTTTGTCGACTGACGACACTACAGTTAAACTGTCTGGCGGTCGTAATTGAGGCTGTAGCCGGAAAACGATCTGTTTCAGTTCTAAGTAAAAGTTCTTGCCGGATTCTAAGGAAATTCGTCACTTAATTTCAGAGGCACCCGAAAAGTTGGAGGGGAGGCGGGGGGAGACGGGGTTACAGCCCGTTGCAATCAATTTGAATCCTACAACAATAAGCTTGGTACGAGCGTGTTTTAAAGAATATGGTACATGCCTGAATCGTTAAAAAATAAGCATGGCATCGACACCTGATAAGCTAGCTTTTTTTTGGACTTAAATGCTTATTCAACGCATTAAGACCGGCAATAAACATTATGAGCGTCGTATGTTAGCAGTTAGTTTAGCCAAGAAATTCAGCCAGCAGAAATTCGGTTAATTTAGTCAAGAGATCAAGGAGCCAGGATTTCTTCTCCAGAGGACATCTTCTCCAAATCCCTATCTTCTGAAGAGGAATATCTTCTTTAGAGGGCATCTTCTAGAGGATATCTTTTCCCCAGCAAATCTTCTTCCCAAGGTCTTCTCCCTATGATATCTTCTCACTGGGATATGTTCTCTCTAGGACATTATCTCCCCAGAATATCTTCTCCTAGGATATCTTCTGCCCAGGGTATCTTCTCCCCAGAATATGTTCTCCTTATAGGTTATCTTCTCCCATAATATCTTCTCCCTGGGATACCTTTTCCCCCAGATATCTATTCCACAGGATATTTGCTTCACAGGGTATCTTCTCCAGATAATTTGACCAAGGTACAGCCTATGTTAGTTTAGTTAAGAAATCCAGGTAACAGGATTTCTTCTCCAGAGTACATCTTCTCCACATAATGTCTTCTGCCGAGGATATCTTCTGCACAGGATATCTTCTCAAGAGGGCAACTTCTCATAGAGGACATCTTCTCCCTAGGATGTCTTTTCCAGATAATTCCTTCTTCACTAGATTTCTCCTCCACAGGATATCTTCTCCAGAGGATGGCCTACAAATCTATACGCTACAGATGCAAGCACTTCTTCACTGTGAAAGTTGGCATGCTGTGGCATGCTGTGGAATTTACTTTTTCAGCCAGATGTTCATATGCTTCTGTTACTCTGCTGGTGCATAGCTGTTCTACTTTTTCAACTTTTTAGTAGTATTCCTGTCCACTTTCCAAGCTACAGTAACTGTCGTTCAGGCACAGCCTACAGATCGGAGGCTACATCGTTGTATGCCAGCCAGGAATAAAACGTGGCACGACAGTAACGCACATTTAGTTGAAGCGATCTCCTTCCAACTTTATGTGCTTTATAAAACGCAGCATGAGCCTTACACGTGTAAGGACTTAGTTTTTATTTATACTTTCCGAATTGTGAAATAATTTTCTTGACTTATGAGAGCTCATTTCCCAAACCTGTAGTAATATCCATGGAATGCATAAAATGGTTGCCTCTTTTGTGGTGATTTTTTTGTAACTTGTTGCAAGGAATCCATTGCCTTGCTTAGTTGCTCTCACCAATAGTTAAATTCGTGGGTTCCTTGTTAATAGAAAAATTCGTGGCTCTTTTCACTTTCCATACTGTTCGTGCATATAGACAATAGAGAAAGTGGCTCGATGCTCATGCGACTCTAGGCCATTAAAATGTTAGGTTCGCGATTCTCAAATTACCGAATTTCCAGACTTTCATGATTGCTAAGGTGTGCGCGGGGATCCTTAAAATGCCGAATTCCTCTGAACACCCCCTCAACCAGAAGCAAGGAAGCTCAGGGCCAACCATTGGTATTCAATTCCCTCCCATTTGTCAGTATGTCAATGTTGACACACACCCTCCGCCTTGCAAGAATCGGCTTGTGACGCAGTCGTGGGCGGAACTGAGGTCAACCACTAGTGACCAGCAACCAACTCCTGATCTGACCGCACGTGCTTCATTTGCTGCCCCAACTTAAGCCTCTGTCCATCGTGTAACACCAAACAGGATTGCCAGTAAAGGCTTAAGATAAATTCGAGAAATTGGTTGGTCAAGCAGAAAGTATGTGGTTTATAGAACTCGTTGAATTAATGAATAATTTTGCAGCTTACCTTGCTTCCAACAACTCTGCTGCTTGCTATCAACATGTCCAATAATTGTGTGGTGATATGAACATCACGCAATGTCAACTGTGGTGATATGAGAGATATCACTCTGCACTGTTAGCATTGTGTAAGTTAGGGACCGTGCGATAAGCCTATTTGGACTTAAATGTCAGACGGCCTGAGCAGGGAATTGAACCCACAACCTTTGAAAAGGACTTTGGCCTTTAGGGTGCCTTCAGAGTGGCGACATGCCACTCAGTGGCACTTCTTCGGATGCGGCACTTTGATCTTCTGTGGCACTAGGCACGTCTGCGGTGCCATACATGTTCTATGCTCCGGATCATCCGGTACTACCACAGAATGGCGAAGTATGAAGGGACCCTTAGTATTAAAGGTCGTGGGTTCAGTTTCTTGCTCAGCCAGTCTTTCATTTAAGTCCAAAAGGCAACGTAAATAGGTTTGCATTCGTAATTGTTTACCACTCATCCATGCGATCTGGTTTTCCGTCTTGTTTATCCATACGGGCAGAGACAGGAACATCTGAATCATTTGTCCAACTGTTGGAGGATTTTAAAAATTCGATGAGCTTACTATCGGACTGGTGATGATTTTACCTCAGAGCCATGTTGATATGGATTTAGGCCATTCCACTAAAGGGTGGTGTCTGATAGTCTTTGAACTTCGAGATTCAGTTCTTTTAATGAAAACATTCTTCGTAAATGTTATTTTGTATTCGTTACCATTATCATTATATAGCGAACACAATTTCTTCTCAGAAATTTAGAACCTATAAATACTTTCAACTTTTAACCTCAACACTGTGATCCAGAAAGTTTGTGTAGTCTGTTTGTATGTTCGGCCAAATAAATCTAAATCGCTAATCCAACACGACACTTAGCAGATATCAATAGGATTGAAAAGGGTTTGAAACCCGCCGAGTTTTGAAACCCCCTTGAAGTCCACAGAAAAACATTACTGAAAACCTAAAGACTTGCAGGTTGAAATTTCGCTGCTGTATACGTCTGCTTTGTGTTTTTGTTTACATAAACGTTGCTGGGAAGTCCATTGGCCACCGGTGCCCACAAGGAAACGAAGACGTAGTGATTAACATCTTAAAGTGCACCCAACCGGCTCGACCATTGATTAATGGGCAGAGCAGAACCCAGTGATTATGGCAGACGGTTCCAGGACTTAATTACCCAAATGCTGAAAAAAAGGAGCTTTTAACGACTCAGTATTGAATCGAGGGAAGCCCGAGACTAAACGAGCCTGTTAAAATACTACAAATAATAGTTTACTCCAGAAGAAAAATTTGACAGTAGGTAAGTATAGTCCAAAAGAAGTTTTGTGAAATAAATGATCGACAGCAGGAGGGGTCGGAGTTAGACATTTATTCTGGAGGGCAACTTATTATTTGTTAAGGCTCTTCCCTCCAGAGTTGTTCAATTGATACTTTTTTTACACCCACCCCCACACCAACCTCCCTTGGCTCGCTCACCCAGCTCTTCCCTTTAAAGCAGACCAAGCACAGTCACAAGACAGGTTCCTCTCTTGTCTACGCTTCCTTGGGAAGAAATGCAACCCGTATGTAGCAATCTTTTTTCGAAAAGGACAGATCAGGGGGGCAGACGGAACAAAAGCGACAAATGCTTAGTTCAGGGTTCGTACGTAACAGACAAAACCATTTTTAAAGCTTTTCAAAGTTAACTTGCAACCAATTTTAAGGCTCTTTACAGTAAATTATCAAAATTATCTTGATTCCCACATCGATCCCCACAGAGAATACAAAGCCTTATTTTGACCGGAGTTGTGCACGGTTTACAGTCCTAACAAGCTGTGTAGTCCTTTACACTCATATAGGCCTGTTATAGGCCTATTTTCTCAGTACGCCTACTTTGAGAATTACCCTCTGTAGGACTGTCTCTTGCTCCGGTTTCACAAAAGTTTTGTGTGTGTACAAAAAAGGTTGTCGTGTGTCCCAATAAGCTACCGTACATTGCGATCACGCAGCTTAAAAATGGCCGGCAAACAACATTAAGGAGAGCGAGGGAGAACGAATTTCATGAAGCTAAATTGTGTTAGCTAACATTTGCCATTTGCGGTTTGTAAAAATACCACGAATTGTTTTGGCAGTTTGCGACAGCGAAATGTTTATTTGCCGTCATCTTTGAACTCCATTGTTGGCCGGCTTAAGCTAAAATTACCAGCGCCATGTTGTCAGTGAGCACTATTTGCGCTAGTAACCCTTCTGTGATGTTACGTTGAGGCCATTGCTACTGTAGGAGTGACTACCCCCCCCCCCCCCGGCTTCAACACACGTAGCGCTAATGCAGCTAAATTGTAATTTGTTGTAGGAAAATATGGAAGGAAAAGAACCGCACTGAAATGGTGTGTTTTTTTTTCCATCGGAAGCTTTAGCGAAACAAGGGTAAGGAGGTAAAATCAACATAATGTAAGGTTTGGCCGTATCGTTCCATTCGAACACCTAATGACAGTCATTAGCTAATTATCAGCAATTATGGGTCATTACCACGTTCGATAAGCAAGACTTTTAGGATACATTTGCCAGCCATCGAACACCGTATAAAGCAACAACTTTATCACGAGGACTGACGTTCCATTCTTTGCAACTTTGTAACTTGGCTTTTGGCGGGAAGATTGCTACATAAAAAAAAGAACGTTTTACCACCAGAGACACTCGCAAAAGGTAGCTACAAGCGGCAAAGATGCTCTTTGTTGTCTTGTAGGACAAATTCAAGTTGATCGATGTCACGTTGTAAATAATTGTTGTTGTAATTTTTGCTGAAGGAGACGAAGTAAATTTCATCATTTTGTTTGCAAGCGTGAGTCGACCCATTGAATTTATATTAATATTAAACCTACATGTATGTTTAATAGACGCAGTTTTACGTTAAATGCATACCATACTATTTTTTTTTTGTTTTTCTTTTTTTGTTAAAGCGATTCGAGAAAAGCAACGCACCAAAAGTCAGCCTGTTTTGATGTTTGACTGTTATCGCCCGTTTTGAACATGAAGAAAAAAAAACGCCACCTATTTTCCAACGCTATCAGTTTCTCTGCGGATGATTGCTATTAATATTAAAAAGAAATCACGAAAAAGAAAAAGAAAGACACAAAAAAAAAACCAACAACACACAACAACGCTCCTGCTAGTTTTTAAATTTACGTTCACCGAGTAAGCCTCTCATTTAATTTTCAATATGTATATAATTCTTCAGTTGCACAAACTGGAGCTTAGAACGATGAAATTTTCCATTTCATATGCGTTGCATTTGAGCGAATCTATATATGAAGTGATGGGAACAACAACCATTTTCGAGATGAAAAACACGAACCAAAAAAAAATTTAAAAATAAAAATAAAAATAAAAAATGAAGAAAGAATAATCAAATCACGTAAAACGAAGCAGAAATAAATGGAAGGAAAAGTAAGTCAAAATTGCATTCCACCAACCAATTTCGTTTTAAGTCGCGCAAACGACGACAAATCTCACGATTCATTCGCCCAAGATTGTATTTTTCATCCTGCATGAATAACGATCGGCCCTAATTTGGATTTCGGAGAAATATTCATAAAACGGAAAAATAAATGGAGAAAAAAAGTCTTCGCTCAAAACCAACCGGGGTGGGGGGAAACTCGCCTTTTCTCACCGCTTCTCCAATGTCCAACCGCCAGTGTTGTAAATAAATAATAAATGTTACGTGAAGTGGTCTAATACACAATTAAAAAAAAAAAAAGAAGTGATATCATATAAAAAACCAAAACCGGTAAAAAGGACGACGAAGTCCGGAATGGTTCGGCCATTCAAATGCGTGTTATCAACACACTAAAATATTAGCGAAGTTAATCTCATACTCATACTTTGGACGTTAAATGAAAACTTGAACACTGCTACCGAAAGTAGCGATGTTCCAGTTTTCATTTAACCGGAGTATTATTCGGAGCGATTAACTTGGCGGATGTTTTGGTGTAGAGCCGAATCATTCTGAACTTGGCGATCCTTTTTACCAGTTTTGATTTGTAACTATTACGTGAAAGATAATAAGAAACGCGTACCGTTTTCGTCTAGCCTGGTACGCTTGTCGTAGATATCTTTTTGATTGGTTCCTAATTTTCTAATTAACTTTTTTTTAATGATTTTTTTTGAGACCTAAGTCATCTGAGGCAAACTATTGCTGGTATAGATTACTACCGGCTCTGCAATTTTGAATCTTAACCAGATGGTTTTGAAGGCAAAATAAGTGTAGGATGAGGCGGGGCAAACCCAGGAATGTGAACCGAGAAACCTGTACGACAAGCGTAGTCTGCCTTTACAATTTTTGTTACCATCACCTCCGTTAAAAAACAAAAAACAAACAGAAAGCTAAAGAGCACTTTAGTAAGTTAATGTATACAGATTGGCCATAAAATGCAAGTAAACGACGAAATCACGACGTTTCGGTTTCTAGATCAGAACCGTTTTCAAGTGAATGGTTTAAAAAATGTCAAACAACAGGAAAAAAAAAACAGAAAAAAAAAAAAAAAAAAAAAAAAAAAAAACGAAAAATATGTTCCTTTTTTCATGTTGTTTGACATGTTTTAAACCCTTCACTTGAAAATGGTTCCGATCTGAGAACCGAAGCGTCGTGGTTTCGTACTTCACATCCACTTGTAGCTACTCTGTACATATTTATTCGTTTCGCCCTTGTATACATTTATATATTTATTTATCATCTCCGTTGTCTAATCAATTCCCCAAAACGGCTGCTTCGCACTTCGAAGCAACCAATTTCAAGGATGAGTAGGCCAGGCATAGCTGTCAAGTAGGTTACCGTCAACCGGGTCAGGTAAAGAACGTTATATGAAGGAGAAAAGAGACAGGCTTGTAATCTTGTACGGACCACGGGCGAAGCCACCCGTCCTTCTATACTCGCACGTATATCCTATATCTCACGTTGTTCCTAGAAAGATTCTGATAAGCGTCTGTCGTGAGTGGGATACAAAACACGCTCCGAACGCTTTTCTATGTCCCTAGTTGTCAAGCCGAGATGCGGGAAGCAAAATGATGGACATTCGTGCACCCTGGCCGCCATTTTTGGCCAAAGGCGTCCTGGGTCCCCCCGATCTCCCCTCCCCCCCTCCCGTTGGCACGTGCGTCTGTTCTCCCCCCCCCCCCACCTTCTCATTCCTCCCTTCCTTCAGCGTCCAAGGGAAGAAGTTACGTTCCTCCTGCGCCAACAAGGAAACATTCAATTTGCAATAAATTTCGTGAATGACCCTAGGAGGTCAGTTAGTGGCGAGGGAGGGCGCTACTGGAGGGGCGTCTCTTTCTCTCCTCGACTCTCCGGACCACAACTGACCAACCAAAAGTCTAGTGTGGCCGCGTGGCCAGTGGAAAATGATGTAACTCGGTCTCGCCCGTGGATATACTATACATTTGTGTTGTTAGGTGTTGTGTCTGCATTTTACCTAAGGGTTTTTCTTAAAGATGAATTATTGTTGCTAGTGAATGAGTGAATGAGTTATTGTCACCGTGGCGACACCTACCAACCAACAAATAAATACAGATGCAAACCTATTTAGGTTGCCTTTTGGGCTTATATGTCAGACTGCCTACACGGGGAAATCGAACCCATGACCTTTGAAATCAAAGGCCGAGGTCCTACTGCTGAGCCATACTGACAGCATCGCTCAGCGGTCGGACCTCGGCCTTTGGTTATAAAGGTCGTGGGTTCGATTCCCCAGTCAGGCAGTCTGACATACAAGTCCAAAAGGGGTCATAATTGGAAGTTAGCTGCTCTAGCTTCCCGTGTAGACTGTCGTAGACATTTTTTTTCGGTACGGGTTGTTCCTATTTGGAACTCGCTAAGTAGGGAAACTGTAAATGCGCGTTCAGTCTCAGCCTTTAGTAGATTGCTTAAATGTGAACCCCTTCAGCGTTTTCTCAGGCGTCCACTGCCCTGATCCTTCGACAATGATCTCCCGGAACGGAGTAAGCGGCTCACCACCCTTCCGTATCCTTCCACCAAGTGTGGAGAATTCTATTTATTTATTTATTTATTTATTTATAACGTAAATAGGTTTGCATCTGTATATACTTAACTCTTGTTGAGCCTTTGGCTTTCCGTCTTTAATCCAACAAATAGTTAATCGCCCTGGTATGCGCCAGATATGTTCTTGGTGTTCTTGGTACACAGTCCATCACTTACTAGAAAGATTTGAGCGATTTGTTGGAGCGTATACCACACGCCATGGCTGTTTGCTGTGACGTGCATATCACGTGAGTGGGCTAGTCCATTCAGACGGCCAAACAGCCGTTGTTCTCGTTCGTCATTGGCTAACTGATGGTGACGTCACGGCAAATAGCCATTGCGCATGGTTTAGATGACGACCATGATGACGACCAATGAGTCATCATCATCAATTTCTTGCCATAGTACGGCTTTAAATTCGACTTTGCCAGCAC
This sequence comes from Lithobius niger, assembly GCA_023313725.1. Lineage (NCBI taxonomy): Eukaryota > Metazoa > Arthropoda > Chilopoda > Lithobiomorpha > Lithobiidae > Lithobius > Lithobius niger. The sequence goes on along the minus strand of JAHWFP010229480.1, from coordinate 15,110 downwards.
CAATAAGTGGAAATAACTGATAGTTTTGCTTAGTGCAGAGGCAGCTACATCCCCTATTAACTATAAAAACACTGTATTGTTTACGGTTGATGATCAAACTATCGACAGGACGCGGCCATTTTGTTTCTATGGTCAAGCTAGCACCTCTTTCTTTGCTGCATGAATGCATCTAGCACTACAGAGTGAAACAAGAACATGAGACGCACCAGATAACATGCAGCATTGCAAACTGCAGCAAACTTAAGCAGACGCTTTTAGCGAATAGCAAGGAAAAGACTTGCACGGAATGACACGTTGTGCCCCAAGGGCTGAGCAAAGAATGAAGGAATAAAGAAATAAATCATATTTCTTTGTTGGTCGATTTTTCCAAAAAGAACTTCATTCTTGTCGAGTTTGCTACCCTTCGCGCGGTTGTTGGTATTACTTGCAATTTTGGCTTTTTCGCTTGTCTGCAATCCTCTTTCTGTTCCCCACACAGGGAGGGCCACCACAAAAATGTCAAACATTTCGCAAGCATTTCTTTTCTTATTCTTTCGCCACGGAATCACCCTTGGCTATTCTTAAATTTGTCAAATAAATACGGACTAATATGCAAACCTATTTTTTTTTAAAAACAGGACGGAAAGCCAGGCGCTTTAAATTTGTCAACTGCCATTTCGTCGTCGTATTATGGGGATATACATTAGACTAGTTAACTAGGCCGAGTAATGTGCGAGTTGAGTTGGCTTGCTCTACCAACATGCATGTGACTTGCTGTAGAAATGATCTACCCCAAAACAAAACTTGTTAAGGATTCCCGCTAAGCTTTTCGGCCGTGTGAAGTCGTGATATCAAACGCCAAGCTCATTCACCAAGCTAATCTCACCGACTAAGACTTCCCACATTAATGAAATAATTTAAAATTGCGCCGTAAGCAATTTTCATATATTTTATTTAACCTTCGAACTATTACTCGGTGGGATTAGCTTGGCGAAAGAGCTTGGCGTTTGACATCACGACTTCACACGGCCGAAAAGCTTGGCGGGAATCCTTAACAAGTTTGTTTTGTGGTAAATATCAGATCTTTTTGGTGCAATTGATGAAATCCACTTTTTTTCTTAGCAATTATGAGATGAAAACACCAATCTACTTTTCTGGTCCATTGACGACTTATAAAAGTAGCAGTAATCGTTTTTTTTTTATTACCGTTTGTAACTATTTTTTTGCATGTGGTGCTTGGGCCACTAGCTTTACAGATCGGGCTCCCTTACCGCAGCTGCTAAAAATGTGCTTAGCCGTATGTAAACGGAGCGCACAGGGTGATGAGCGCACACGCAAAAGAAACCGTAAATCGAGCGCACGTGTCCCTCTGGCAGTGTGGAATCCGAACTGGGGGGGGGGGAGGGGGGAGGCGTGGTTACCGCTTGAACTATGCAAGGCGGTAAACGCGGCGCATCTAAGTACCGGTGCACACATGCGTTTTTTTAACGCGCGTTGACGCTGCGTTACCCCATTGTGATTTGGTTTACGTGACATCCGTTGGGTACCGCACACATATCTGCGTCGACGTTGCGTTACCGCACGTCGCTCATGCGTTCGTTTGCACCGCACTTCACCCCGTCAACGCAGCGTTAAAAAAAAACGCACCTACGTCTCTGAGTACCTTGTGTGACTTGAGCGGTGCAAACGTCCGTCGTTTATCGCAAATGCGTTACCGAAAAGGCGTCCAATCTCGAAGAAATAGGCATGGAATTGTTTATTCGGGGAGTAAAGAACTACCCTGAAACATGAAATGTTGCTACAGAAATGATTGAAGACTCATTCGGAAGTAAATTAAAGAACTTATCCGAATTATTTAGTTAATCTACAAAGGATGTATAATATATTCCCCCTGGTTTGCCAGTAAATGAATATACCCCTGGATTAAATCAGTAAATGAATGTACCAAACATCGTCGCATTGCTTTGAATATACATTTTTTTACATGAGGTAGGCGAAAAGGGCAATAATATCGTCTCATTGGTTTCAAAGTATAACTTTTTGTACACGGGGTGAGCAAAACGGGTTGCGGCCGAATGCGTACTGGCGGTTCACGGTCATGTGTGCATTGGTTGCGAGCGTCAACTTAGCGTCACCGCGCGTTAACAAAACGCATGTGTGCATTGATTGGCTACGTCAACGCAGCGTCAACGCGCGTTAAAAAAAACGCATGTGTCACCGGGCCTAAGCGTTGCACGAGACGGTCATGAGGCAAGCAGGTATGCCCCTTTAAACTTTCGTTTTAAAACCAGATGAGGCGACGTGGAGGAAATGGAACACGTCGTCGCATCACCGGTAATCAAGTTTGGTCAAGTTCGTAATCATCTTTCGTCGGTGACTATAAGCAAACCACAATATAACCGCTAGTAAAACTGTTGCATTTCATCACGTCCGATGCCTTTGGCGTAAATGTCGTCGCATTATGAGCCGTAAATCACGAAAACCCGACCGGCAATAATAATTGCCTTTCGGTATTCGCAATGATCTTTAATGGCTGACACGGAATAAACATTATCACAGGGCTGTCTGCTAATAACCCGTCCAACTTTAGCTGTTGGCTCCCACAATCTTCCAAAGAGACACACGCAAGCGCCAAGCCAATGGTCGAATAGGGTGTTGTGGGATTGAGAGAGGTGCCTTTTCGCCCCGGCCATTCATCATGGCAAATAATTACACACTTTTGGCGGCAAATTTGGGTTGGGCTGCGAGCTGGACACACGACGCCGCCACATTCACACACGACATCTTGAGGTTGTTGATTTTTTTTTTGTTCCTTTTTCATTTGAAGTCTTGCGGGTTGCGACCGACCAATAGCGTTACGACATGTGTGCGCAATCGTGGTGACAGGGCATTTCTAAGTGCTTGTGCCGCTGGCCCTTTGCAACCCATCTATCTTGCTTGGGTTGGGGTCATTTTGTCCCCCCTTCATCTCGCTCGTTTCATGGTAGAGACACTTTTATTAAAGGGATTGCAGTCACCCACACAACCCCACCAACTCGACCACACTCGTGCGTCTACAACTAGGCTAGTGTGTAGCGCCCCGTATATACTAACAACTAGGGATAGGTCGGTATACGAAACCGAAACTGGATTGTCGGTTTTTTTTTACTGAAAACCGAAACCGAAAACGATTCGGATTTTGAGTCGGTTTTTCGTATGGCATTCGAAAAATCAAAGATTGATTTGTTGTTTTCAATTTTTTTATAATTATCATTTTCAACGTATAATGCACAGCAAAGCTCCTACGGTACTTATTTAAAAAGAAAATAGTAGAGGAAAATGGCGTCACAGCTAGACTCATGGTCTATGGCGCTGCTGAAAGCGAAAGCAGGACCAAGTTAGAAACTAGTAATACTACTGTGGCGAGAAAAAAACGAGAAATATCTGGTTGGGGTGGAGGGTGGGAAAAACCGATACCGAAACCGAAACTGCGGGTTTGTGGGCATGAAAACCGAAACCGGAATCGAATTCAAAAAAATGAAACCGATCCATCCCTGCTAACAATTTCAAATCCTTCGCTCGGAGAGTAGGAACTTGCCAAATGTGGGGTTTTAGCACGCATTTCGACAACACGGACGTCATCCTATAAACTCTGCTAGGAGATTCATGGTGGAAACAGGAAGGTACGAATTTATTCGCCTCTTCAAGATGGCTGCCAGTAAAGGTTTGTCAACATGGGAATGGAAGTGGCAGACCTTGAGACTCTCACTCGTTACAAACGGAAAAGCATTTATCCTTTTTTAAGACTTTTTTAACAGGGTTCGCACAAAACAAACGAAATCGTTATCAAGACTTTTTCAAGGTTTTCCAATGCCTACTTACAAGCCAATTCCAAGGTTCTTTGCGCACTATGTTGTCAAATGTTCCTAACATGATCGGCTGAGTAACTACTGTACTTTTATTGATGTATTTCAGAAATAGCCTCTCACTATTTTCGCGTATCCTGTGCATAAATAGCTTTTGCAACATTTGCTTAGATTTGACTGACTGTAGCAAGACTGTCTCACAAAGTGAAAACCAAAATAAACCGTGGGTTAGGGCTAACGACAAAAACATTGAGTGATGAAGGAAAGCCAACACGGTCGCAAGCATTTTTAATGTGATAATTTTGGTTTCAAATTATTATTATTAGTTGTTAATGATTCCGGTTCGTCATCATATGGCACATTGTCAGAATTCAAGGCCTTTTTAATGCTACGACAACAAAAATTCCAAATTTTCAAGGCTGAAAAGCCTTGAATTTTTAGTTTTTAAACTTAAGGCTTTTAAGGAATTCAAGGCTGTACGAATCCTGTTTTACGCCTTTCACGGCCTTTTCAAGAAACTTCACAGTTTTTCACTTTTAGAAAGAATCTATCAAATTCCTTGCAAAAGGAATCTCATCACTCAAATACAATTTGAAAGCTAACGATTTGGGTAAAACACAGGAGAAATACAGGGCACTCACCAGACCTGGGCGACACAAATGTTTTATTTAAAGCAACACAATATCGTGCTAGAATTAATCTAGAAACCACCGGCACCTTGACCAACAACCTCCGGTGCACAATCATTACGCCCCAAGCAATACACCCACACACTGAATATGTCTAACAGGTTTGAGTGTAGCAGGATTCACCCGCTAGGGGCCCGGGCCAGCTCATTTAGTAGGCTCGCCGCAACTCCGTCCATTTTGCATCTGTAGGGAGGAGATCGTCGGTTTTCTTACCGCTAGTCAATCTAGACCGACTTAGGTTGATTTGTTTCTAAAACTTTTTATTTTTTAGTGTAAGGTGTTTAACTTTTGGTTTTATTTTCTTACATGCTTTCAATCTTTACTTAATGTTTTAACATGACTTAGAGGTCTTTGCATTTTATTCTTTTCCTTTTTACTTAATAACGAAAAACAAAATTCCCCGAAACGTCGCAACCTATATTTTTTTTATGTTATGGCTTCTATGACTTAAAAGACACACTGTTAAAAATTTCCGTATTTTCACCGTACAACGTTCGTAAATATTTACGGAACATGCCTGTAAATATATTTTACGGTATAAAGTACCGTAATTAGACTGATAATTACTGTTTAGCCTGATTTCAACTCATCTTTACTTAATTAATGCTCCGTAAATTTCACCGTTGCTCAAGATAACGAGACGTCCGTTAAATTACGTTCATTTTCCTGTTAGCAGTGTTAGCATTGACTGTCACCGTAAAAAAACGGAAATATTTTTTACAGTGCATAGGTCATGTTTATTACCTGTTATTGTGATAAACAAGTCTAAATCCCGTTATTTGCCCTTTAAGAGTGAATAGTTGATAAAAAAAAGCACTAAGTAAGATGTATACAATAAAAGTAAGACTTTTATTTTATAATCTCACTTCGTACTTTTTTTTTATCTTTATATTTACTCTAAAGGGCAAATAAGTATTTGTTTTTTAACTCGTAGACACAAAAATAACAAATAAAATCCGTTGAGATTTACCAATTTTAGGCAAAGTGTGTTAACCTAACTGTAGTTCAATTAACCCTTGTGCCCTTTTTTTTTGCCTTTCCGGCTTTGCTTTTTTCACCGAAAAAAAAAAAAACACGCACACGCGTACGCATACGCGTATTCTCGTTCGTCAGTGGCTTACTCGTGATGACGTCATGGCTCGTATAATAGAAACAAAGTACTAAAATTGGTAAATCTCAAATTTGTTCTTGTTATTGGGTACAAATTGCTACATGCAAACGATTTTAAAGGGACATAAATCCCTGTTGACATTTCCTGCACGACTCACTAGTTTTGCGACATTAGTTCAAACGTATGTAAATGTTGCCAACACATTCATTTTCTTGTTTTTTCTTCCGTGCGAGGTGATTTTGCCACATTAACTCTAACCTGTGTAAATGTTGCAAATGCTATTCTCAACGGGTCGCACGATATACCGGAAGGATTTATGTCCTTTTAACTGTTCTTTTTGTATTTAAAGGTACATGCATATGCATCCATGTTGGCTTTCCTGTATGACTCAGTTTGCGGCATCAGTATAAACATGTGTAAATGTTTCAACACAGTCATTTTCTTGTTTTTTCTTTCGTCCGAGATTATTTTGCGGACATTTACTCTAACCTGTGTGAAAGTTGCAAACGTTATTCACAACGGGTCGCACGACATACCAGAAGGATTTATGTCCCTTTAAGGGACCTAAAAAGGGCAATTACAGTAATAAACAAATATAATTTAACCCTTATTTGTCTTTTAAAGGGAATCGGCTCCAGGTCAACGAACAAATTTGTTCCTTCCATTCGTATTATGACCGATCTATACAAATTAGAAAATGTCTGCCCGCAGCTCACTGTCAATCGTTCTACCAATCGTCCTGTCAATCGTCAAATGATCCCGCGTGTACGGATTTGTTACTTGTCTGAAAATCCAGCAACTGGATACGACAGTGGTAATCCAGTATTGAAGTCTTGACGAATCGATCTGTCGGCCATGCAGGAAAACGAAAGTATAGGAGAATCCCATTTCACGTTAGCTCTTGCCTTTTCCGGGTTTTTTCCTGCAAAACATTGTTTACCCATCTGCCTGAACAGCGTACCTCGTCTTCAAAATGGCCTGCTACGGTAATAAAAAATACATGGCAGTGGCTTGCAATCATACTGTAGGGAGGGTTTCGGTGTAATGATATTCGCTACTTTACCACAAAGTGGAAGTCTTTTTCAGGGTTTCACTGAACAAAGTATACAGATCCCGAACTACAACAGGGTTCCCACCAACCTGGAAAACTTGGAAACCTCAGGGAATTCTCAGATTCTTCACACAAAAAAACCTGGAAAAGTCAGGGAATTTAAACTACGTTTGAAACGCAGTGAAAAATCAGGGTATTCTCAGATTATTCCCCCAAAAAAACCATGGAAACCTCAGGGAATTGTCAGATTGTTCACAAAAAAAAACCTGAAAACAGGGAAATAACAAAGGCACATTTTTAGGCCTAGTTCATTGTGATAAAATAAAATGTATCCTTGTATTTTTGTGTTGACACCTAAAAGTTCACTAAATCGGGCTATCCTTTCGTTAGTGAGCCTAAAAACAAGTAAAACTTGGCAAAATGTGTGGAAACTTCCTAAAATTACGGTAAATACCCTGGAAACTGACCTCAACTACTTTGGAAAACCTGGAAAACTCAAATAAAATATTTCAGTAATTTAGTGGGAACCCTGTATAGGGATTGAGGGGGGAAAAAACAGGTCTGGGGGTTGCTAACTAGTGGAAGACCCGACGTCCAACCTCAACTCTGGAATGTACGTTTGACTGTCTGCTTCCCCCAACCCCTGCAGTTGTCGGCTAGATAAAACGTGACGTATGGGGAGATATAGAATGACATTAAAACGTGTACCATCCCTGTCTTGCCTTGTTCCCCACTTCCCCTTCCCAATTTCATTGTTATATGGTTGAATAGTAATTAAAAGTTTGCCATGCTGCTGCTGGTTGTCACGTAATGCCAAGGGTTGAGATGGCAGGGAAACTGATGGGTGTGGTAGGGAAGGGGAGGGTTGGGGTGAGGGGTATGGGCGGGTGGGTCGAGGCAGTGACAGATGCTGTCATCTTTCCAGAAGAAGAAGATGGATTCGGGTTCACCTAACTTTTAAGTAGGGAGAAGGGTTAGGATTTTTACCAGACTTTTAGAGAAGAAGAAATATCTGGTAAAGGGAGCTGCCAACCCGGGGATTCGATCCGGGAAACCTCCGATCATCGTAGGGGTCGAAAGATTGTCCAGAATAGTTCCCATAGCCGCTGAAGGAGCATGGTTGTCTCTCACGCTACCCTGACCGGCAGTCCTGGCGGGGACTTTGCCAAGATCCCCTTTCCAGGGGTTCGACCAGAACCGCAAACCACCAGCAACCAGGGTGTGCTCTCTCACCGCTCAACCACGATGGCCACACTAAAAACCACCCGCATAAGGAAGAGAATATGTATCGATAAAGCAATCATTGAATCCGGACTTTTTTCCAAGTGTGGACGAAGTTTTGGATGTAACAAGTTTTGATGCCAGCAGCACATCGCAGCATGGTGTACCGCAGCTTCAAATTTTCCCGATTACACAGCGATTGTTAAGTGCATCGCAACCTCTCCTCTACAAGATGTATTAGGTTTTGAATTCCATCGTCGTATGTCACCATATATTAGACTTTTTCTGTGAAATCTTGAATTGATCTTCAATTAATATTTAAATTGATATCCAAACAAAGTAAACATCACTTTTTCTTGGTACTTCACATGGTACTCCACACGATACTCACACGGCCTTTTTTGCTTACCGTTAGGCTGTAACGTAATCTGATGTGTTCTTAGGATTATACTGCAGGAATCTCGCACCGAATTCGATTGGCATGCTGTAAGTCATTAGATATGAGGCAAGGTTGCCTCATGGCTAGCACCAGTATTTCATGTGCCAGAGTGGCTGTGGGTTGAATCCCGACACTTTTTCGAAAAGAAATGCCCTGTCATGCCTCATGTCGATTACAGTATGTAAAAGATCTTCAGAATTTCCGATTGACATTACCTAGCAGAATTGTCCATCTCGCTTTCTGGCGTTACGGCTTCTTCTCGGAGGGTGTGAAGTGAAACCTCCAACAGAGTCGTTGCAATTTTCAAGCGAACTGGCGCTGTTTCGTACAAACGGCCGTCCATTGAAAACAGTATCAACTGGGATAAAATCTCCGTGCATCAACTGAAGAATTGAAAAACCTCAAGACGATTTAATAGTTTTCAGGAGAAAACAGAACTACATAACGAAACCAAATTCATCAGTCGCTGTGTTCTTCCACTCAAACTAGGTTTAAGAAATTTTTAGAACATACTCCAAGCAGGAGTGTGAGCAAGGATGTACATAATTTGCACATTTTCTCACAAATTAAATGCTGTCAACTTTCACCTTTTTTACATGTCAAACGTTAATTCTTCCATATTTTTTACACATCAAACCTTAATTTTTTTCACATTTTTTTCACTTTAGACTTAATTTCTAAGTCTTAAACTACTAGTTCATTTCATTTTTGCAGCTGGATGAAGTTTGCATCTCACCTCGTGCCCATCTCACCTATTCACCCAACCATCTCATCCACCTTACCGTGGAGTTTGATAACACATGGCCATCAGCTCCAAATGTAACGTGCCGCCGACTCATTAGGATACAGACACGTTACCCACAGCAAAGCAAGAGACGGAAATACACACAGGGTGTTTGATAGAAAAGGAAGCGATTGCATATTCTTTTTCCATATTTTTTACAAACGTTTCTTAAATTATTCACGTTTTATCACATATTTTTTAAGCACGTAACATTTTTCATATTTTCATATGTGCTCACATCCCTGTCCAGGTCTAAATGTAGACTTGGAACGACTTAAGCACAAACATTCAGGCTAATTAACCAACGTTTCTTGAGCACTCCCATCCCAATAACAGCCCTTGCTTCACTAAACGAAAAGTCATGCGGTCTGCACAAGCTATGTGCAGAATGCTGAAATATGTCCTATAACTCCACATGTCTAGCAACTTTGGCAAAGCGGTTGGCTTGGGGCTCCCCTGCACGCATACAGTACATAAATGACATGCAGGTTCAGAATTTAGTTGCTGGTCCTATCCTTTTAGCAGCGGGCTGCTTTCAATTAACCCAACGGCGCACCACGAGAAGGACGTAGATAAATTAGTGCTGTAATCATAACGCTACACCATAGAGCGCATATGCATGAGTTACAAGACAACTCTATCCCAGCTTGGAATCTTGCCCGAGTGACTGTAAATACGTTTTGGCCGGCTACAAATTGAAAGCGTGCAATGTAGAATGCAGAAGGTCGTTACTAAAATTAGTGACTAAATAATAATGAAAATAGAATAATAATATTAATAATAATGAGAAAGAACTTCTCTATAGGATACTCCACAGTTAGTATACAGCCGTTTTTCATGCTCGACACCATGTATCCTTCTGCCATTCTACCGTATGGTACTGGGACTATTTTTTTGAGCGGTGGCTTGCACCTTGTCGTGTCTTAGTTATATCTGATGGTAGAGTGTAGCGTACTCGCATATGGTTGTTACACTTCCTGGGGGCCACAGTTTCCTCCCCTCCCCTGAAACCGTTAAAGAGAAGGCCTGATAGTTTTCTGGGCATGTAATAAACCACCAGGAAGCCAAACATTCTTCAGTAATCTCATATTAAAAGCCTACTAAGCCGAATTGTTTTGAATTTTGTTCCTGTATCTCCTTCTTTAATATTTGGAGTATTATGGTGCGGATGGTCTCTATGGACAGCTACCGTGGTGCATATTTGCACCTTAATACAGAATTTCAATTAGTCATGCCATTCCGGAGTTACGGGGCCCCGAATTATCAGTTTCGTTTTTTTTTTCATTGTTGTTAGGCAAACATTAGGCAACAATGCAAATCAGTGAACTCCAGCTGCAAAGGTCGGCTGATATTAAACAGATGCTAATAATGCTGTAAATAAGTTGTTCACAGTTGTTCACAAAAATTAAACGATCTGGGTTTCCTCAAAAAGGCTGGCAAGAATGACTGGCGGAAATAAGCCGTTGTTCACAGTGCCTGCTACAGAAATTCGGGAACGCCATGCTGTCAATGCAGGCAAGAAGGCAATGGGGAAAAGGGAGTTTTACATTGGTTAGGGAGATGCGCTGATTGAGTGAGCGAAGCGAACGAAAATCACCGTTTGTTAGCTAGTAAGCGCAAAATTGTGATTAAAGCATTTTATACATGACGGAAAAACCACACGCTTATTACACCCATCCGGAGGACGGGGTTCTTCAAGTTATACAAATTAATAGATTATGAACTTGTATTGATCGTAAAGGGCGTGTTGGGCGTGTTTGTGCTCGAAAAATACCTATTTCCGTACTGTAGACCGCTTTCAATAAATAAAATATAGAATTTGCCTGCCTTTCCAAAGAAAATTTTTCCATTTTGTGTGGCCTTATTACTGAATTTAATTTTCCAACCATTCAAAATTTACCAACCACGGAATTTATACTCTCTCCTACACAGTTGCCTTTGGTGATTGTTTTTTAAAATTTTTTTTATTTTTCAATTGTGCAACCATTTGCAACCCGATTACTCAATGTATTATTAAGTGTAGTAAGCGGCAATAAAAAAAATTGTTCTAAATAGTTAAAAAGCCAGAAACCTTCAAGCCATAACAACTAAAAAAAAATGCAATGTCAGCACTTTCACGTCACGTCAAATGTTTTATGCATATAGTGCCGGCACAGCTCTGTCAAATAGACAAGTTCCCGCTGGAAAAGTGCTGATTTTACTGTCTGAAACACTTCCGGAATCAACACATTAAAAAGAGACAAGACTTGCACAAGATAGGAGGAGCGTTTATGCTCTCACGATATTAACTTTTCAGTAAAACGCAAAATTAAAAAAATAAAAAATAAAAAACCCTTTTGATGCATTCTAACACGCACCTTATAATATTTTTTATTATTTTCGATGCGCGTGCATACTTGATAAGTAAACAGAACAATTTTTCAAGTGTGGGGCGTCCTCATTTCACATTGCGACTGTTACTAAATTCCTGCATTTACGTATTAAATATAAATATTCCCCGCTGAGAAATGTCTGTACGTCAAGTTTTCGCTTAAGTTTATTGATTCTTAACAGTGGGATGCGAATTAAAAAGGAAATTGACTTTAGATTTTTACTGTAGACTGATCGTAATGGTAGCATGACGAAGAGTTCTACACATTGAATTACATGAACAACATGAACACAATCAGGGTCGGATTGGGAGGAGTCAGGCCTCCCCAGGAATGTACTGGTATGCAGGGGCCTCGGGGTATACCTTAGGGAGGGGGGGGGGGCAGGGCTGGAGAAGCGCCACAAGTTAACGTATTTTTTAGAAATACGCGTGAATCTGAAATATTTTCCTGCAATTTCATAGGAATTTATGGGGAGCCGGAATTGTATCGACACGGAGTTTTACGTTAACCCCTGTGTTGGACCCGGAATTACAGTATCTCCGGATTCGTGATTTGCTTTAAAAGTGTCTGAAATAATCCGGAATTGTGGTAACACGGATTTACCGTAATTCCTGATTTTGTTGATGATTAAATAACGTCGCTGCCGCGCTCGCTGCGGTTATAGATATAACATCAGAAACCGTGTTACTAGAATTCCTTGTTACTACAAATCCGTGTTACTACAATTACGGATTGTTTCAGACACTTTTAAAGAAATTACGAATCCGGAGTTACTGCAATTCCGGGTCCAACACAGGGGTCAGTATTTATGAAAATATTGGAGTTAACGTAACTCCGTGTCGGTACACTTCCGCACCCCCGAATTGATTTCAAAATTTTGAAATATAAAGGTTTCTCTGAATCGATGGCCTTCTGTGGTTGAAGGGGTGGGTGGAGGGTCCAGCGGCTGAGCCCTATAAGCAAGCGTATTTTTTTTTAAATCAGCGTGAATCTGAAGCGTGTTCATGCAAATTAAGAGATGTAATTATCATACGAAATCATTTCAAATCAAAAAAAAAATTATTTTTTTGTATTTTTTTGAAACAAGGGCCTCCTGTACAGTAGTGGGGGACTCCCCGGGTATCCCCGGGTTCCCGAGCGGCCCAATTCAACAGTGAACACGACATGCGGAACTATCTCATCACCATAATCAGTCTGAATATTAAAGTTAAGATGAAAAATTTTACAGAATAAAAGCACCAAAGGTATTTAAAGCCTAGATAGAGAACATAAAAATGCAGCCAAACTACAACGTTTCGGGGATTTTCGCCCCCGTTATCAAGTGCTAAGAAATTTAGAATGAATACATCGAAAAATACAGCACAAGTATCATGCCGTAGCCAAGGAACAACGACAACATACAAAATAATTTTTTTTTTAATTGAATAAACTGAAAACTGTCTCTGGGATCTGCATTGGTCTAGATCTGAAAATACCGCAGATAAGTCTTTCGTGAGGAGACTTTAGCATTTTTGAGTAGACCTGAATTTTCCATGATTTCAACCTAACTGTCTCGGGTCTAGATATTGCCGTGGTGTAGATCTGAGGACACCTGAGTCTTTCCGGAGGAGACATGATTATTTCTAATTAGAAAGTTTTTAATAACTTCGACTTATCTATCTCGGGGATCTGCCTTGATCTAGATCATCCTTGGTCTCCATGAGGCTTGCATTAGTGACCTTGGCCTTTTCAGTCGTGTTTTGTTAAATTAGCAATCAAACATTATTACTGTTACTGAAACTAATTCTGTTAAAAAATATTTGTTGCTTATTTTAGCACTGTGACTGGAGCATCGTTTCTAGGTGTAGGAAAGCGCATCACGCACCAAATGAAGGGCTAAACGATATGTGCACCGATCTCCTGTACCTAAACTCCAATTGTTCTCTATTTAACTGTCCTAGATGACCGAATCCAGACGAACGTAGTCAATAAATCCACGAAGAATTAAAAGTAAAATGTCGCGTAAGCGTTAGAACTTTCGGTCAAGCATAATGGTCTAGCAATCCACAGAAGGAAATGGATCGGCACAAACTGCTTTCTTAGAATTGCAAAGTAGAAGTGTATAAGTGTATTTTTTGTGTAATGACCCCCCCCCCCCCAGCCATGCAGTAAGAACTCATTTTTATATACATCAGCTGCCAGATTTGATCACACGTTCTTTTGGCACACAGTCTAAGGCCTTGACCACTGGTCGCTTGACCACTTGGTCGCTTTGCTAGGGTTCTCAGGGAACTCGTACAAAGCGCTAGTTTCTTCCATGCATCCCCCAACAAGGGGTTAAGTTGCCACCATGACTTTTTCAAAGTACTTATTTTTTTAAAAGGGTTAGTGTTATCTGCGCTTCCGAACAGTGCTCGTTACTGTTCACTGAAAAGATATGTAATGAAAGAACAAGTACCTTGATAAAGACGAAAAATGTAAGGCTTGGTCGAAAATTAAAGCTTCTATAGTTTCTCTTTGAATTTTGGAAAAAATCAACAGTAAAGCCTTAAACAGACAAGGAAATCTGAGGCGATGCGATGCCGTGCGTTACAGCGTACCAACAACGTCAAAATCACTCCAGTCGTCGTAAGTGTAGCTGAAATAGTGTTTGTCAATCAATGTTTATGTATTTAGCGCACCATCTGCTTCACATCACGTCACATTTGAGGAGTCCAGTCAAGGCTTTAGTCTGGTCCAATCCATACCGTACAACAAGCAGGTTCAAACTGTGTCGCTTGCCAACAAGAGCAATGTTGACCATTTTTAAAGTTGTTTCATAGTGTGCTTCTTCCTAGTTATGAGCGAGCGCTAGGAAATGACGTCAAAATCCAAGACAGACGTCAGTCCCAAGGAGTAAATATCGGCATTTCCTTGTACACTAAAGAAGGACGGCACTGTCCAAGATTGCGTCTTTCCACGTGAGCAAGGCAACGACGCTCCAGAAACTTTTCTAAGAACTGATCTGATAGGACCTGTATAAACTTTCAGGAACTTCCAGAAACTTTCCTACAAACTAGTGATCTACAAAATTTAATATTATAACCGCAGTGACTGCGCACACCATAAAATTATTTCGTTATAGTCTAATACACGTTTCTCGAAAACCAATCACAAAACCCCTTGCAGAGGACATTTTCGAAAATATTGTCAAGTTTTAGTCTTAAACTATTTATAGATTCAGAAACACACTAAGCAAATAATTTCGTCCAAATTGCTCAATTAAATGCTTTTTTTTTTGTCCTATACTTTCCGCTGCGACGAACGAACTAGCCATAAGGTGAGCGCCATTCTCTTACCATGTACCTATAAGAGTGTTATCTCGACTGCCATCTCCGCCTTCGAGACCAAGCAGCTTTGTTGTACGCTATAGGCCTCGGCCATTATGGGGCTGCAATGGAGGTACTTATCGCGGTCCTATATTGCGAGTTTTATGTATGAGATTTATTTAACGACTTGCGCGAGGGCGGTAGGGGAGGGGGGGGGCTAGCAGGGGGAAGGGGCGGCTAGCGACGTCGGTCAGGAGTGTTTTGGGTCTGTGACGGGCGTACGATGAACGACCTCATTGTGCATGCGACGCACGTGACGTTAGGGAAAAAAA
>JAHWFP010229478.1:0-20947 GCA_023313725.1 Lithobius niger | reverse complement strand
TCCTCGCATAGCTGCTGTCTCGGTTGGCTTTGTGAATAGTACACGAGACAGAATCAAGTCAACGATTGTGTCGTCACAAACCGGAATGATTCTCGTATTTTAAAATCACAATTTATAATTTTCTATAGGCTAGTGTCTTATAATTTTGCTTCGGCGATCTATTGGAATAATTAATTTTAATTTTTACCGCGTTAGTCTATTAGATTTTAGACCTCATGGTCATTATTAGAAAATTAGTAGATGTACACACAGAGATAAAATGTCATGATTATTACACGCACGAAATGCATCATTAGTGACGGGTCGTTAGTAAATAAAGTTCCGTTATATTCAGCAGAAAATCTCTTGGACGCCACATTTAAAAAAGGATTTTTAGCAAGGGAAAGACTAACGGTAAGGAAATAGACCTTTGGGGCCGTACTTGATGTTTAGGATCAAGAAAAATGGCGCTGGGAGGTATATCCCTTTAAGTACTTCTTATCATAAGTTATAGTTAAGGTGCTTACTATGCCACCCCCTTCCTTTCATCTTTCTACTCGCATTTAGTAAGTTGGCAACCATTTTCTTTGAGTTGTTCTACTTAATTCACATGAACAAAACTGAGGACTCACATATCAACAATTTGGCCTTAAGGATTTCTCTGGCAAAAAAAAAAAAAAACGTAACTTCAGCTACTTTGCGTAAATAAGGCGCGTTTTAATATGGTCAACATCTATGTTTAACTCAGTCCAAATTGGCCTTTGTGCAACTGTTAAAAAAATCATTGCACAAAGAAAGGAAGGAATTTGCATAAACACGCGGGCACCATTGAGTCCACCTTTGTTTGTGTGGCCAGCCATCGATTGAGTCCCAAGCCGAGGCAGCGTCTGGAGCTGTCGTAATTCTGACCCCGGTAATTCCGAATATTAATATGAATACCATTAGGACCTCGTGCGCCGCGATAATGAAGTCGAGCTCTCGGCAAGTCGCGCTTATTGAAACCCAAACGATACTCCACTTTCTTCTAACCAAATTTCAACAACCGAAGGTAAAAGAAATTGCAATTAGAGGCGGTGATTACATGTTGAAGGGGTGTTGTGCCAAAGGAACGTACGGAAAGCAGTTGGTGTTGGGTTGGGAAAGAAATGGCGATGTTGGTCGGGATTGAACTACTACACAAGGCGTTTGGTTGCTTAAAGGTACAACCCGCCTGCCTCATAACATCCGCCTGCCTTATAACAGCCACGCGCAGATCGTCATCCGCGCATTTTACCATCACCAAGGTTAACTGAGATAGTAGCTGCATTCCTCGCAGCGAGGAACGCAGCTTCTGTGGGGGGGGGGGGGGGAATTGAGGCTTAATGGCGCGTCGACAACTTGGTCATTAGCGCCAACCTCAGTCACAGTGCAGTGGTCCGGGTTGCCACTGCACCACACATTACAGAGACGTTACAGAGAGCTTCTGTTTCAGTTGGCCTGCGCCTAATAGACGAACTAGCATGTACGCATTAATCGTGTCCTCACAAATACCGGAATGATTTTCGTATTTCAAAATCACACTTTATATTTTTTTTAGGTTAGTATCTTATAATTTTTATTCGGCAATCTATTGGCATAAATAATTTTAATTTTTATCGCATTAGTCTTTTAGATATTTGATCTTGTGGTAATTATTAGCAAATGATTAAAAATTAGTACATGCACACACACAGTTGAAACGTCAAGGTTATTGCAAGCACGCAAAAGATCATTTAATCTCAGGTTGCTATTAAACTAGTTCCCAATATTCATCAGAAAATCTCCTAGACGTCGCACTTTAAAACGGATTTTTAGCACGGGATTGACTTTCGGTAAGTAAATAGAGCCTTTTGGGCCGTTCTTGTTGTGGTGGATCGTGAAAAATGGCGTTGGGAGGAATGTACCTTTAAGTCTGTACCACGGGGATGCGTCGTCGTTCGCGCATCGCGTGATACAGAGTACTAGACTTACAATGAAATGGGTGAAACCAGCCACAAGTCATATCGTAGTACAATCAGTTTTTTTAATAATCACTTTTATCATCACTGGAACTCATGCTGAACGTCTTTATTGTTAAATTGTCTCACGTTCTAAGTCTTTATTTGTAACACTACGTCCCTTCTACGTATAGTACTCGGTATTCATGCGGCCCGTGTCCGACAAAGCGTCCCTATCGTCTGTACTGCTAGAGTACACGGTACTTGTCGATGAGTGAGTGAGTCGGGGTTGTTAGACTGGTGGGTCGTTCCACACAATGCAACTCGTAAAGCTTATTTCCGATCGTAAAATATACACGGACGAAACTACGCAAGATGCCACCGTTGGTGACGTCATTACTTCGAAACCAAAACATTACTTTTGGCGGTACTGAAACAGTACTTTTGGATGTAGGTATCATAATGTAGACGTTTGGAGCGATCCGGACTATATTTGATAAGTATTCATTCGTTTTAGCCCGGCTTTGTGTCCATTCAACCAACTAATACAGCGAAATCAACAGCCAATGAGATGCAAGAATCACTAAAAATGGCTGCGAACCACGGCAGTGACGCCAGACGCGTTTAAGTCAAACAAAAAAAAATAGCCGCTGCCTTGCCGATGCAGCTCACGAAAACCTCGCACTGTTTCTCGCGCTGCTGCGTAGTATTGAGAGGACCGTCCCTACCACATATGTGTAATCAAACGTCCCTGGAGAGAAAAACGTTTGACGGTATCACGTGATTCTCTCCATCTTTTTTTTTTTTAATGTTTTCAAAATATATTTTTAATATTTTCCCCCAAAATACCGAAGTCAAGTTTTGGTATTTAAGAAAACCAAAAAGCGCAGTAATAATGGTGAGATCGTGCACCTTTAACACACGGTTACGGATGAATAGATTCGACAGATTATCGATACGGCTGTAGAGATGTCATGTGGCCGTGATAACTGCATAATCGGTTCCTCAATTGCACGTGGCGATGACATCAAAGTTCAAACCGGTTTCAATATGATTTGTATCAAATTAACGACCGTTGTATGCACTATATTCGTAATTGTTTAAACTCGTCTATCCTGTAAACCAGGTCTCCGTTGGGTTCAAGTTTCAAATGATGGTGCCAATTTAATCGTTTATTGCTCGTTTTCCTGTTATGAGCTGACGTAGGTGCGTAATAAATATTGTATATCTATGTATAAACCATATAGATGGATTATGTATCGGTTAAATAACGACATCCCAGGCGCGCCAATTATAAGTCCATTCGTCCTAGCGACATTATCCCTATAGTCAACTCGTTGCCTTAGAGCTGTTTACAGATACCAGGCGCGATCGCAATCGCTACCCGGATGGCTGCCACGACAAAATTGAATGTAAATCTACTTCCCTTGCATTTTGGATCATTCCACAAAACCAATTGTGCTTACCAGAAGTGCCCCAAAGTAGGATCCGGTGTCCGAGCTTTAGTCCGAGCATGTACGACCATGTCCGTCTCATTCAGGCTAAGCGGTAGACTTGACCTTTGAGCACAAAGGTCAAGAGTTCAAGGTCAAGAATTCAAGGTCAAGTTAATTAAGTCCAAAAGGCAACGCAAATCTGTTTGCATCTGATGATATTTTTTATCATTAACCGAGGAGCCCCCATCGTCTTCCGTTTTGTATTTAGGTCAGCTAGAAAGATCGTTAGAGAGCGCAAGCTATAAAATGTACATAGAAATAACGTTTAGTTGTTGCGCTACGTTTCTAGCCAAATGGATCATTAAGCGGAGCAAATAAAACACATTTCATTACGAAAGTAACGTCCTTTACCGTGTGTAAGTTGACTTTACCTCGTGCAATGAAATTAGTTTTATTAGCCCTTGATTATGAGTGAACCATGACTCGAAACGACTACTTTCTGGCTTTATTTGCTTAACGGGCGTTTTATTTATAATCTAGTGAAGATTTACATCATTTTCACACTTATTAACGTTGAACATAGCTACGACTAAGTTCTAGAGTTTAAAACATACACACACATGCACATAATTCATAGTCAGACGTCAAGTATTCAACCAGCAAACTTGATTTTTCCACGGTTTATAATTTATCGTCTCCATTTATTTGTGCCTTTTTTGAAAGATTTGTTCGCTCCATTCCGACCACTAAATACAGAAGTTATGATTTTAAATGCAGACGCGGTGTCTAAATATGGACTTGATAAAACGAAACAGATTCCGGAACCATTAACGTGTTAAAAGGTTAATTTTTAGCAATTTTTAGTTATGACTAATCATAACGATACTTGAAAAGGATTATTTTCTTGCCCCATCACAGCTCCAAGTGGGCTATCGCCGCGACCACCAAGTTTTCATTTGCCTTTTTTACGTAAAGCAACGCGTATGAATACTTTAAAGCAACAATTTCGAGGGTGGGGGGGGGGAGGCGTTGCTCCCTTAGTCTCGTCCTTCCCTGTGCCATTGGAATCGCAGTGAGTATTTTAGAAATAAACTGTAATCTTTCCATTGAGTCTTACGAGTGGACGATTCCCAGCATTGAACGGTATCCTTCCGAAGCCATTTTGGACGTGTGGACGACAAAGTCCCCATTCGTTCATTATGGAAGTAAAAAGTCGTGCTGTACCTAACAAATTGATAATTTTGACAGTTACAACAACATTTTTGATTGCCTCCAATTTCCCCTTCCATTGCGTGCAAATGCAAAAACTGCCTGAATCCAGCGTTTATTTTCTTCTTTTTTTCTGCAAGCCAGTCAGTGTATTTAATAGTAAGCCGGGGAAAAACACGAATGCTTTGTCTGGTGAGGCTTTGTCATCTGCATGTAAACAACGAACGGCGCCCTTTTCTGCTGACGCCATCTTTCTTTTTTTGTTTGTTTGTCGTGAATGTGCGTTGTTCCGTCGCTTATGGCGCTGCCGTTGCTGACTGCGCATTGCCTGGCCACCATTTTCTGATCCATCGGCTCGTCAGATTGGCAATATGGCGGCCGCGCGTGCATGATAGCTGTGAGTCTTCTTTTTTTTTCCTTTGCCACCTCTTTCACTCGTTCGATGTGAAACACGGGGCCACGCTCCTTTATTTGTTTTTCTCTTCAGACCACGCGAAAATGTTATGTTGGGGATGGCCTCTTGGCGAAGGTGGTGTTTGTTGCTCGAGCCCAAGTTCTAGCCTAGCCCGCAGGAAGTTGGCACACACCACATGCCCTGCACCAGTCGGTCCCCTTCCTTCCCCGGGGCTAAAATGATCCACTTCTAATCAAGGTGGCCTTGGATACTTTCGAAGAAATTAAAGGGATACTTTTTGAACGAGTGGGCGAAGTAAATGAAATCTTGTTTTAAGTCGGCGATCAAGGGCGCCCGTACATTAGGGCCGAAAGCCTTCCCCACTTTGCCCTTTTTGCCCTTCTTCTTTGCATCGTGAAGAAAATCCATAAAAACAAAGCAAAAACCTTTTAAACAAAGGCTTTTCGAGAATCCGTAACACTGATTAGGCAAAATTAGGCTAAAAAAAAAAATACCTCAAAACGTGTGACGAGAGCCACCACTCCCCCTTTTTGGTGCTCTGCGGGCGCCTTGTCGACGTTTTGGAATTTTCCCCGCGTCCGTTCCGCAGTTACGGCCAAACGCATAACCGACTGGAATGAAATTTGGTAGAAATATTCTTTTAACAATGGGTACTTAATTGAATTCTGAAGATATGTTACTCGGCCGCGAGAGACGCAATATTTATACATTCGTTCATTTTCTATATTCACAGGCCAGGAACACAACATGATTTCTGCCCAATGCTCCAGGGAAGGACTTAACTGATCCACGTATTTGATTTCTGCCCAGTGCCGTACGTCCAATTTCGGCCCCCAACCCCTAAAATAGTTGAGGTACTTTGAACTCGTTTCTCATTGCACCAAATAAGAAACGGGATTGTCTTGGCAGTAAATTTAAATCAAATCAAAACAGCATTGCGAACGTGATTGTGTTCCAAACAGATAAACACACAGACTGACAAACAGACATATTAAGTCCAAATTCATTCAATTATCAAGGCCTCAACAACGTGTTTACTTGTCTTTGACATAAAAAAATGTTTTGGGGATGGGGGGGGGGGTCGAAAGCCAAGGCAGAGCAATAGACTAATAAACATTAAACAAGAAATTGAAACATTAAACAAGAAATTGGCATCGCCAGAGTTTACGAAGGGCTAGGTTTAGGCTTGAAAGCCCAATCTTATACACCTAACCCAGCAACAAAATAAAACCACATACAAACAAAAACAAACAAAAAAAGCAAAATATTGCTAATCATTAAAAAGATAAAAATAATAATGTCCACAAAAGAGTGAGAAGATGAGTGGGTGGGGGTTAACCACATTAGGAATTATTGAATTCATGCTAACGATGAACACACAAGGCCAGCGATGAAAGCATGTATTTTGGCGAAGGGGGCAAGGAGGGGGGGGGGGGGGGCGGCATGGAAAGAACGCAGACTTCCTCCCCCGATTTCATATTTGCACACTACAGGAGATCTATCTGCAAAATCACGCAAATACAAGCAAATCAGTAACAAAAAACCTGAAGAAAACGGGCGAAATAGCAATTATAAATCTTGAAATCAGCAAATTTTTGTATACATATCTGTAAATCAACGTAAATTTTTACAAATCTTCGAAAAATCTGCAAATTACATGAAGTCTGCAAATATTTTCTGCGGAGGAAGGGGATTGAAAAGGTTTTGACAACGTGCGACGGGGAAGGAGACCAAACCATTTACATATGGCCTCCCATTACTTTGCGTAAAAAATGACTGTGGCGCCATCGAGTAGGATATAAAGTAGGGACTACTGATGTTGCCCTTAACGTGAGCCGAAAATTTAAAAAGACTGAAAATCATCCCAAACTATATATTCGTGGTGTAAGTAATGACGAACGATATTAGGAACCTTAAGTCTTATACAATTTGTCACGTCGTACATATTTTACTCCGTCTTACGTGTGTTTTTTTTTATTTGTGTCACGGATTTTATTTTAAGGCAGGTTTACATCCTGTCTGTGCCGTTAAAATATTTTTGTTGTATTAGTTTTACCTTTACCAGGGCCCCTACGTTTCCTGTTTATAAGGAGGATTCTTATAAAACTCCTATAAATCGTGAATGATCCCATATTTCCTATATTTTTCTGTTCCAAGTGAAAAGTATATTTTATTGTTTATAGTGTGTTTCGTCGCTATTTGTTTGGAGTAGAAATGTGAAAAAATCCGATTGTGCCGCTTTCTATTTCTCCTCCATGACACTACAGTATAGTATGAACACGGAATTGTTAGAGCGCTTTAGTCAGAGCAAAACCCGAAACCGAAAGTGAGCGGTTGCATTAGCACATTCATACCGAGTCTCCACTGCCTCCAGACTAAGAACTCCTATAAATCTCGTATAAATTGATCTTAAATTCCTATAAAGCTTCTATTTTTTAACAGTAAATTCTTGTATTTCTATTTTTTTTCCCACTGAGATTGGAGCTGGAAGGCCTGGTTTCGCTTCGTAAACTTTCTGTTTAAACATACAAGAGTTGCTGCTGTACATTATTTAGGGACAAGGCTGACACAAATGAACTTATTGTTCAAGATGGCGCGACCTTTGTCTCTTGGGTACCGTCCTTTACTGCAGTGAATATTCCTGAATAATAGAAACATTGAAGTTGGTTTATGTTTATTTTAATAACAAGTAATAATAAGCAGTTTATTACGACGGCTCGAAGTTTGATAAACCACACAAGACAAGTACAATAGAATAGCACATGATTCGAATAATGGGAAGGTAATACTGAACACAATATTTGTTGACTAGTACTACTATTACGAACATAAATCCATAGGGGAGGCATCAGAAACAAAAATAAACCCAGCCTAACAGTTTAAATACTAAAAGAAATGTTGAATATGCATTTAATCACGAAATGCACATTCAACATTTATTCTTTTATACATATATGCAGTACATACATATATATATATTTTAAAATAATTCTGTAGGGCATTACTTAATCGATTTCTTGATTAAGCAAGAAGTAGTCGAACACTTTATTTTTAATATCAGTTATCCCATCAATTTGGAGCAGTTCAATAGGGATTTCATTAAATACAGGAGGAATTTTACGTTGGTTTGTTCGTTTGCCATATTGATTCTTGGCAAAAGGCACTTCATATCAATATGAGGTTTCCCTGAATGAATAATTATTCTTTACATTTGAGCATAATTTGTGGTCACAAATACAATAGTTTTTCAGAACCACAACGAAATCGCAATGAATCTTCGATTCTAGTTTGCGTATAGAATATTCTTGGAACTTCCCATCAGGAAGCCATTTTTTACGAGTTACCAATGGATGAGGCCAGATGGCACTGACATAAAATTGTTCAAATTGTTTGAGTTCCACTCGCTTCAAAATTTGTCCCTCGGATATTTTTTTATCAATATTTGGTTGGTTTGTCTTCTTTACTGGCAGTGGGCTTTTAAAACTGAGAAAAGAGGCTTAGAAATTGCAAGTTGTGAGATGGAGAACGGTTATGCCCTGCGATACGAAATAATTGAGAAATCTGACATTAGTTTCCTCTGTTCCTGATCGAATCACACAGGCTAAATTTTATTTAGCTCATCTTATTGTAAAAGGGAATAGCGGCTTACATTCAAATATGTTTAGGTTAGAAATATGCCACATCAAGTAGGAACTGACCAATCGGGGTAGACAGTGGAAGAATTAGCAAAAGCCAATTATGTTCGTATTCGCATCGAGGTCGAATGACCATGTGAAATGTTTATTTAAAAATTGAAAGTTCGATGAGTGAAACTGGACGAAGTGATACACGCCTTTAAAATCAAAAATAACTAGGTAATACTGACTAATTTTTCATTATTACAGTAAATATTGTAGGCTGACTTCTCTTCCAGGAGGTGTGCCTCCGAGAAACAGAAAAAAAAAAAGTAAAAGCTCCAGTAATGGAGCATACTGAGCAATGTACAGCCGAATGAAAAGGGCCTTGCATGACCTCCCAGTCAAGAGGAAGCCATACAGAAACTTGTTGCTGATCTATGTGTGATTGAGATAAACTCTTTAGATAGCCTTTCTTTTAACGAAAAAACTTGAAAGTCATTAAGCTTTAAGTGAAAAATCCCGAAGTTGAATCTCACAAGATCTCTTTAAATCTGCAATTGAAAACAACAAAAGCTTTCATTTCATGAAGCCACCCTAACACTTGAAAAACATGAAGACCTTACACTAATCAACAACAAGAAATATGGCTAGCTGCAATGCTTAAATAAATAATACGACACAATTTACACATCAACACTGCAAATTTGTTTTCTATTTTTTTTTGGTGAGGGGGAGGGGGAGGACTTCACCTGCCAGTGGGAAGATGGGCACCCCTCGTACTTGCAATTTACGGTTATTTTTTCCTACGCATGCAGTGTATTGTGCCTTAATTTCCATGCACGTCATATTTTTCTGAGTACAACGGCTTTATTACGATGTCCTAAATGAGACGGTCTGATTAAAATATTTTCGACGCTTTTTCCGTTCCGCCCTCAATCACGTGGTAACAAATCTTTAGAACCAATCAGATTTCTTTCAAGTTTAAATGAACGTTCGACGGATTAGTCTCCAATTCCGACTGAATTACTGCAGTCTTTTTTTTTTTTCGGATGATTTAGCCACGATTTTTCATTTCAGTCTTTCATTTTCTTTATTTTTTCCCCCACTTTTGACACATCGGTTTTTGTAATCGATTAACTCGGTCCGTCAGTGTGTGAAGTCCTCATCCCAAACCCAGCTAGTCAATCTCTCTTTTATTTTATTTTGTGTTTTTTGTTCCCCCTCCTCTTTTTAATATTTTTATTTTTTTTTTATTTTGAAACGGAAAATTTACGAGTAATGGCGCTTCGCCAACTTCCCCCGCGGTCTTGAAAATAATGAAACGCAACTCCGCTGTTGATGTCTGAGGCCCAGTGGCATTCAATGCCATCGCTACATATCCCGCAGTAAAAAAAAAAAAATTTAAAAAAACGGAGAAAGAATTAAAAAAAAATCTAATTAATAACGAATTTGAAGTTTTTTTTATTCCCTTTCTCTCCACAAATACACCCTTCCTACACGAAAGTAAGTAATTATGTAATAGGAAATGAGAAATAAAAAATGTAATGGATGACTTCAACGCCTTTCGTTGCCAAATACCGAGAAGGGAAGCCGTATTTCATTCTGGCGCCCAACAATAATAATGAAGGTAATGCCGCCCGACAAGTTGGAAACATGGAAAAGATTAGGAAAATAAAGGAATCTTAATATCATTGGTCATGAATAAATAATTCCATCTCAACACTCGACCCTGAACTGTGGATGATGTTGCGTTTCTTTCTAAATCGAAGTGAGTTACGAAACTTGCCATCATACAAAAATCCCATAAGGTTAAAAGGACCAATCAAGTTTTCTTCCTAGAAAATAATGATATCTGAGCCAAAATGGCTACCACCAAGTTTGTGGTTCGAACCGTGATCACTCAAGCTTAAGTAATAACACTGAAGTGTCAGTTAAGAAGGAGTGATTACGGTTGGGACGGAAAGCTTTGTGTCAGCCATTTTGGCTCTGATATCACTACTTTCTACGGCGAAATCTTGTTGGGTTTTCTTTACCCTTACGTGGTTTTGTATGATATCACCCCTTTTGGTCGTTTTATGGTTTTGCTTTAATGCAAGTATTGATTGTGAGCGCCTTATGAAAATATAATCGTAAATCGTTTCTTGAACAGCCTAAAAAAACGTCACTTTGATATAATTAATGGTCGAGAAAATGAAGTAAAATATTAAAAGGATATACATTCGTATGTTTACAATAATTAGCTTTCCTCTTAAATACACAAAAGAACAGTTCCGTTGCGTATTGAACTTATACAACAAAAACAAGAATTTGAGATTATTAGTTTTAGTAGTATTTTTGGCCGCTAGATGTCGTCGTTAGCAAAGTGTCTTATCGACGTGTGTTAAAGTGCAGTTGAAATTATTCGTACATTTTTTCGGTTTGTTGTATTCTTACCTGTTTTGATCAAACATTTGTTCTTTTCGGGGAAAAAATTAAAGATACACGCATACAAGTTAAATCAGTTAACATACTGCTAACAACGGCATCCCGTGTCAAGAAAGGGCACTACAATTTTTAAACCGCAAATTCTTTCTTTTTATTGTATAAAATGCTGTATAAAACGGAATTTAATTATTCTTTTTGTATTTGAAAGAGTAAAAAAGGCCTGGTTTTCAACAAGCAAGTGAAAACGAAGTATTCGGGTTTGTATTTTAACAAACCCGATCTGTGGACTTTTATAGGCGCCTTTTCACCATTTCAACTCCTAAATGCAGCATCGTAGAATCTTTGCGCCTTATAAAGAAAATGGCGGTAAATTTAAAATGGAACAACATCATTCGCTGCAGCGCCGCGATTTTCATAACTAAAACGAAATCACGTGACTCACATCAGCCTATTGGATGTCGGAGAATCTGGAACGTGGATGCTGCGTTTAGAATATGGGCAACGCTATCGAAATGGTGAACAGGCACCTTTAAATGCTTTCAATAGGAAGAGCATTATCACGGGTAGGGCTCGTCCTTGAAACCAGTGAAGGTCCTGTAAAAAATATAATTCCAGGCCTGGAAAGTACTTACAGTTCTCGAGTACTTCTGGAATTTTTGTCCTTTCTGGGACTCCACCAAAATACTCGTCACTCTCTTTTACCCTTTATTTTTTTAACTTTTCTTAGTTTGCAACTCTCCTTTTTACCTTTTTCTGCCCCTTTCCTCGCTTTCTTTTTGCCCTTTTTAGGCTTCTACGCCCTTTCTCTGGCTGCAGCACCAGCATTTATCGGTTAAAAAAAGAAAATAGGGTATATTATATTTTCTTACAAAGAGGGTAAAAAGGACATTTTTTTCCGAAGAAGGCAGGGGCAATGTCTCTCTCCCCCCCCCTCCCCTCTCTTCCTCCCCCACGTGCATGCCGTCATTTGTATTACTGCACGGAATAATTGTTGTTGAGGTGATTTTATTTCAGCACAGTTTACATGAAAATAATTTGCAATAGTCGAACCGCACACCACAAGAGCCCGCGTGTGGGTAAGGTTCGCATACAAAAAAAAAAAAAACGAAAGATTTTCTTAAAGAATAGGAATAAACCCAGTAATTAATGTTGAAAACAGGGTTTCTAAAATCAAACAAAGCATGATTAAGAACAAATTAATAAGAAAAAAGTGGATACGAGTACTGGAAAACGATGCAACCAAATAAAAGTTTTTCAGTATTAACTCATAATGCTAAACAGCATTGCTAAGCTCATAGGGTTTTGATCTAATTGTTTGGATTGCTGGATTTCTACATAGAATAACTCTGGATTACCACCGGTTTTCTGGTTTCCTATATATCGCATTACCTCGTGCAACAAGGAGGCGATGCACATCAAATTCGAACAGAGCGTGGGAGTGGGAAACGTAACTTTGTCGACCAACGTCATAAAAAGTTAATATCGTTGTCAGGTACCAAAAAAAAATTCAAGCGATCAGTTTTACACCGCAAAGTGATAAGTCCTTACCTGGAAATACCAACGATGACTGAAGATTACAATGGAATACACCGGAATACTAAGATTACCCTATGATTCCCAATAGTACTGAGAGTTACTCACGGATTGGCATGTATTTGTAATCCTCGCATTCAGAAGGGTCACGGATCTACCTCACTTGTAAATTTGTCTGTCCGTATGGGTAGACTCTTTTGACCTGTGACCAAGACCAGCTGAGATAGTAACTGCGTTTCTCGCTCCACTCCAGGCCCGTCATCTTTGTGCTCTTCCGGTCTTAGTGACAGACACGCCAGGAGTCGTCCAGGACCGTACGGCATGAGAACCAAAGGGGGATTGGAATCTGAACAAAATGTATGCGGGAAAATTCGTACTTTATTCAGCAACCTGTCAAACTTTAAACGGACGAAGAATAACAATCAAATTGCGAGATCTGGCGCATACTGAAGGCTTTTCACGCATTCGTTTAGTCAAGATCAAATTACTTTGGCTTCTCAGGCCTTACGGTACTGGACGACTCCTAGCGTATTTGTCACTAACTAATACCGGAACAGTAACCAGCTGACGGGCTTGGAGTGGAGCAAGGAACGCAGCTACTATCTCAGCTGGCCTTGCTTGTGACACACCATTGAAGAATCGAACATTGTATTACTCGATTAATATGAGCAGGAGGAAGAGGACAGCTCTTTGTTTGTTTTGTATTCTGTGTAAATATTGCCTTTAGTTTAGCATAAAAGATCTTTTGAAGCTGTCCTTCGGAAGACTGAAAGACGCAAGTTGAGCGAGCTAATGTGTAAGCTTGATTGTGTTAGACGAGTCAGTCCTTTCGTTAATCCTACTATTAACAATTTGTCTGAAAAGGCTTTTGAAACCGGATTTGCATATCAGGATTTGCATAAGTCGATTCGATTGGCATTTTCAGGTTTGAATACCACATCGCACGGAGGAATAATAGCCTCGTGCATCAGCTTTGACCTATGTCAATATGTTTTGGTTGGTTGGATATTTGCTTGTTATCACGGTCCAACACAAGACGCCAAATGTCATATGGGATCCCCTCTCCCCCAACCCCATTCATCGCCCGATTTTTTCTTCTTTGGTTTGTGTTTGGGTAGACACGGACGGGGTGTCGGTGCGTACTGTGCGGCGATCGGTGCGTCCCGTGGGACGGTGTCTCAGTCGACGTCTCGCGCCTAATGAACCAATGGCTGACGGC
This sequence comes from Lithobius niger, assembly GCA_023313725.1. NCBI lineage: Eukaryota > Metazoa > Arthropoda > Chilopoda > Lithobiomorpha > Lithobiidae > Lithobius > Lithobius niger. The sequence goes on along the minus strand of JAHWFP010229478.1, from coordinate 7,160 downwards.
GCTCCTTTCTGCCGACGTGCGCGCGATTCAGCCACGCGCCGTTGGACAAACGACGGGAGGGACCCGAGTTCGATCAAGACTGGATAACAGACAAAAAAAAGAAAAAACCGTTTGAAAAAAAAAAAGGTGGAGAACGAAAAAGAAACAGTTGTCACCTTCTTGGCTGTAGCAAATAATTTTATTTTACCGTAGAAGCCAAAGTGCTTACCTTCGCCAATATCATTTCCCGACTTTTGTAAAGATTCGTTGAAGGATGGGAGATGACGAAAAAGTATCGGTAAACAGGAGAGGAGGTCTTTTATTAAAGTAACTTTAGAGAAAATGGTCTGTCGATCCTATTACCTTCGGAAGGTAAGGATCGACAGACCATGGTAGAGTTATAAAAATGTCAAGCTCTTTCCTGAAAATCACGTATGGACCAACACGTCACCGGAATTGTTCACTGTGAGAAGAGCTTTTAAGAATTATTATTGCTCACTGTGAGAAGAGCTAGAATAAACAATGGTCATCAAAATAAAATAATAACTAAGAACTTTAAGCCGGTTGAAGTAGCTATCGTATAGTAGTGGCGCCAGTTAGAACAGTATGTTTAAAGTATGCTGTAAATGTTGTGTGCATTAGATTTTTGTTTTACAATAGGCTAAAGGTGGGCATTGAGTGTTTCAAGTACAAATGAAATGTTGGTATTTCGCCATTGTAGACTATCGGCGCGATGGCGCGATTTCAGAAAGTGAAATTAACATATGTAGTGCTATTGCAACACATTATTATCAGTTTTTAGTATCAGTTCTTATTCCGAGCGTGGTGTGAAAGCCTGCTAAGATTAAAAACTCTTTTGAGTATATTGAGTAAAAACGGCCATTAAGATCACAAGAATTAACGGAAATCTAATTTTTTTTTTGTTAGAAATGTAGCCTACTTGACAGGAGGTTTCGACGAAGTTGTTGCAGATATTTGATAACAATAGTTATCATGCTTAGTGGGGCAAGATGGCATGATGGTTAGAATGACCGTCTCTTGTACCGGGCCCGGGTTCGAGTCTGGCCTCACCCACCCCTGGTATTTTCGGGAAGAGAAGGACTCTGTGATGTCTCGTGCTCATGTCGATTGTGGCATGTAAAAGATCCTAGGAATTTCCGATGAAATTTACCTAGCAAAATTGTCCGTCTCTCCTTCTGGAGCTACGGGTAACGCTTGCGCACGTCAATCAACAACAGTTATCAGCAGTTTTCTTGCAGGGTATCTTTCATCTCATTTAAGGTCTTTACTTATTTGCTGTTTAACTAGAAATGCTGAGTGAGAAAATGCATGATGTTCACTTTAAGTTCACTGATTAGTTGCACCTGTTGTTTTAAAGAACGGAAGTATAGGATATTACCCGTTTTCCGAGTGCTAAGAGCTAACATGTCGAGACGCTCAGCGTCGAGACACTGTTTCGATCTCAGCATGAGGAAAGCGGGTGATATCCTATTTATTACCCGGTTTTTGCCTCTCTGTCCAACGAGTGTTGGCTGCGTTTGGTCGAGCTCGGTGAATGTGTGTGCTCGCGCTCGGTGATTATTGCAGACGGAGCAATATTTCTTGTTCCTTATTTGTTGTGGCAAAACAAGTTATGGAGCTTGAGGATCTATTTGACTTGTCCAAGAGACCATGATGAAGACAATGCTGACAATAATGGCTTATAAGGTGAAGCAGTAGAAGATGCTGCTAACAAAGACGATGGTAGTAATAAAGAACAGTTAAAAACACATGTTTTCTGGTGGAACGATTAATTTTAATGAAGGTTGCAACGTTATTTTCAATTTTAAGTAGCCTATGAAATGAATTAATTAGCAAACTAGCATTTTTAAAGTCTTAAAACGCATAATGCACTCGTTAATTTACTGTGGTTAGTGACATTTAAATAAAAAATACTTGCTTAATATTTTTTTATTATTTTCATTTTGGTTTATGCCATTAATACCATTCCAATTGCCAGTGTATAATTTACGAATTCGTTAATTTGCTGTGGTTGCTGACACTTAATTAAAAAATTCTTTCTTAACGTTTTTTTTTAAATTTAACTATAGCCGGTGTATAATAATCATGAATGCATCCGCCATTTTAGTGCTGAGAGCCAATCCGCCATTTTGATGCAAGAGATCGGCTCTCAGCACTGCAATGGCGGATATATTGCACTGTGCGTTCTTGTTTCATTGTTGCGCTCCTGTATCGTTACATTGTTAAAAAAGGACTGAGAGACAAAAACCGGGTAATAAGATTCCATGAGACACCTGTACTCCTCCAATGCTGTGTTATAAAAAAGAGTCAAAAGAGGATGTCGGTTTCTATCAAGTCGGCCAAAAATTGATGGTGCTCAAAAATCCCTTCCTGAAAAAAAAAAGGGCCAAAATAAAACGGATCTGGTCTTCACACGATTTGCGGCAGGACGAGTCAGGGCTGTCTTGGAAAGACCCGTCGACTTTCGGTCACCGGAGATTGACAGCGTTCCTCAAATTCCAGAGCAGCTCGAGCCGATCACCAGCTCCCTTTCCTTTCTTCACCGATCAGTTTCAGGAACGAGAGAATTAAATTCTGGAAGTTTGGGGGCGGGGGGAAGCAAGGGTTTGTGGGGGGTTGGGGCCGAGAAGAAAGAATCTGTTGGAAGGGCAGGGTCCCCCTGGTCCAATGACCACTTCATCTCGGCCTGCAAGAAGAAAAGCGTCCCTTTATTGGTAAGCGCTCCTGACCTCTTCTGGTTTTTGTATCACAGGTTCAGCTTGCGCTGTTCTTAATTGGTCTTGGGACCCAATGGATCGCTTGGCTGGATTGGCCTGGAAAAGAAAGCAGGGCGTGTTTGCCAAACTCATGGCTTAAAGTCGGAAACTTTAAAGGACAGATTAACGAAAAAGATTAACAGTTACTATAAAGACTGGTCTTGTCAAAATATAAGACATACTAATCAGGGAGAAAGGAAAAAGTGCCTATAAGCTGGAAGACTTTAGCTTGCCGGGAAATTGCAGCAACGATCCTCCCCGTTGAGGGTGCTCCCAGCTAAAAGGCGAGCTGTCCTAGTTAAAATACAAGATACATTAATTAAAGAAAGGAAGAAAGACAACTGCCCTGACTGCGACTCGAACTCAAGCCCTTCTGCTTACTAGGACACGCTATCAACTACACAAATGGCCACAGGCTAGATGTGTTAAAACAGAATGCCGCACTACAATATTTCGTACTAGCCATGTCACTCGCTCTGTTGGCGTTGTTATGCTTCACTTCATTGTAAAAACTAAGCATCTTAAATTTCGTAAGATGCATCTGAAATCCAGTTGTTTTGGTGGAACAGCCTCCTGAAAATCGTAAACCAATCTTAATTTAAGGTGGAAGGGATCTGTGCTTTGAACATTTAAGATAACACCAGTTTAGGATGTGTCCTAATTTCAGTCTTGTTTTTTTTTAAGATACCGTTAAACGTAAGATGAATCTTATTATCAGATCGATGCGAAATAATTATTTAAGATGTTTAGCTGTTTAAGACGCCATAGTTTTTCGTTGGCAAATTCATGCTGTGTAAGATGCTGTGTAAGATGGTTGTGCAAATGTCCGCACAATAATATGTTTTTTTTTTAAGTTGGGAAAGAGTGAAAGTTGCAAAATTGTAAGAAGGCAATTTATTTTAAGTGGGGCAGCTGGCAAAGACGGCAACATTTTAAGATGTCAACCTGTTTTAAGAGTATTGGAGCAACTTTTTTGGCGGGGCGGGCGCGGCGGCCCAATAGAGCCACTTTTCAACATCTTCAGCAGCGTTTTTATTCCGAATTATGTGATTGCAAATTTTGGGCCTACTTGACAATTTGAAATACTTACGACATCTATAACCATACAAAAATTCACTAAAAATAATACAGCTAGCCTGTGACATGGGGAGCACCAGACTTTCCTTGGGGTGGGGTTGGGGGAGGGGGGACATACCCCTTGTGTCCACCCCTACCCCTTCATGCGTACGCCTCTGTGTACACAAACTTTGGGTACCAGCGCTGCGTAGTACTGCTAACACTCAAGGCCAGTTGAATTCGTGTTCAAGGTGAGGCGTGCACAACGACTTCAGAGTGTATTTCACGAAATAATTCTTCATGGATCTTCTAATTCGCCATGCCATTGTCTCAATTGTCTTCCCCTGAGTGGGGATACCTCTCTTTCTTTGTGCGTTTCCATGAAGGATTCCAGATAAGCCCCTGTTTATCGAAACAACTGATTAACCTTCTTGCCTCCACTCTCGGCTTCTGACTTTGTTACGACATTAGTGTGATAACCTGATCTAGTCTGCTTCTGCGCCCAATTACCGCAAGTCAAAGTAATGAAATTGGCCAACAGCCCAAGGAGGAAAAGAAAAAGAAAATCCCTCCACCTTCTTTCCCTGTCCGTTGCCAAATCAAAGAAGCCACGAGGGAAACCACCTGACCACTTCCTCGTTGATCAAAGTCATTCTTCGTGGAGTTGTTACTTCAGACATTGTTGGCCTGGCTGGATACATTGAGTGCTTTGGAAACCAGCCACCAAAACTGGTCGTTGAAGACTAGTTTGAAGACGTACTACAGATTTTGAGCTGTACATGCAACACCAGTTGATAAAGGGTGATGTCTTATGCATTGCTCCAATAGGCTCTTACGTGTAAAGTATGGATATACAGTAGGCACGTATCTATATATACAGGGTGATTACAAAAGAAATATAGTTTCGTTTATTAAACGAAAACTATACAACTTATTGGCGGAGCGAGCGAAGCGTAGCCGATAACGGACACCAAATTGCAAAATGTTGGTTGGTTGGTTGCACATTTTTAGTCTGGGTGGAGCCCAAACGAAAGATCGAATTGGAATGAAATTTGGTACAATGCTTGATACCCTAATTAGTATTACTGAGCCAAAATTTGTCGTAAATCGAACAATTATTACGGGAGAAAAATTACAAATTTTCGAATTTATTTCCAACACTAACCATTGTAAATTTGGAGTCGTGAATAGTTAAGGAATTCCGACGAAGCATACACCATGCTAATGGTAGTCAAGTGAACTTTAGAAAACACGGCAAATTAAATGTTGGTTGATTCTTTTTAGCTGATACCCTTTTTAACCACTACTGGTACATCGTAACAATAAAAAACAAAAGGATTCCGTTAACGATACACCTTAGCATCATTTGAAAAAAAGAATGCTTGGCGGGATTACCTTCAGCATGGCAACGAAACTAGCATTTACACTAGCGATGGGAATCCCAAATATGAAACTTAAATCATCGTATCACGGCGAAGTGATAAATATAAAACCAAACTATACATGAGACGATGTATTTGCACCACACACGAAATAACAACATGCCTGCGTCTAATAGTTTGATTCCTTGTTACCACGGCAACGTGTATAGTCTCGATGCTATGGCGCATTAATGACTAAGCCTAATCTCAAACGCAGCTGCTACTTACGAAATAAAAATGACAACTAAAAATTAGCCTAAAGGCTAAAGTAGGCCTAAGAGCTAACACTTTTTGACCTGCAACATTGTGATCGTTACTGACAGATTATAATATGGTTGTCATATCTCTGTCGCTGTGCGTGATAGAGGTGTGCGCCTAAATATTTCGTTGGTGGCGTTGTCAAGTATTAGACCAGCGACCAGCATTGCCAACCTGCTGAATCTTTTGAGTATTGTTAAAAACTATCGCTCTGATGATTATTTGGCTTACAAGTAAATGCTTTATTATTAACATTTATAATTTACGGAAGGCTCTTTGCATAGGAGTAATTATTGTTGTAAACAATGTCAGAATTATTAGCGGCGGCAGCCCCACGACCGTAACAAACGTACCGTTTTATTTTTAGTCGGCGGCGATGGCTCACATCTTTAATGTCGGATGTGGAAAGAAGCTAAAAATAAAAATCGCAGACGCTAAGTGATGGAACAAACGAAAGCCTATTAAAATAAATATCATACGTAGTATTGGCCTATTTGAAGAAAAAAGCTAAAATAAGACAAAAGACCTGCAAATAACAGTACGTGACACCAAAAGGAAAAGAGCCCAAAATTAGCCGAGTGAGCATTTTCCCCAGATTTTTAAGGAGCATTAACAAATATGGCACAGTCATTAAAATAAACACTAAATATAAATTTGATAATCAAATTCCTGCCACACAGTTTAGCATGTAATTACAGCAATTGCTGCTGTTATCCGTTGCTTAATATCTTGTAGGTTGGTTGGAAGGGGAGGAATTAACACCTTATCTTTGAGATATCCCAATTAAAAAGAGTCAAATGGTGGTAGATCAGGGCAATGAGGATGACCCAGGGGAAGTTTTGCTTAATTGAGACAGACAAGACGCCTTCTCTGTAGAATTTGCAGCCATCTTGCAGAACTAGTCACGTGACGTTCACGTGATGCGCATTCGAAAACTACCATCGCTCTGCGAAACTTAACGAGGTGCAGAGCGTGAGTGTGAAAGCCGCTTATCAATAAGTTGCAGAGTTTTAGTTTAATAAACGCGTCAAACTGTCTATTTCTTTTGTAATCACTCTGTATAATAGGCTTAGGTTGGGATGAGATGAGATGCGATGCACACAGCAGACTCGTCATTAAGATAGTCAATGAAAACGGCTGAAATTAGGTGTATTGCAGGCAAAGCCTGCTACATGGGACTGCTTAGCTCCAACAACAGTTAGGTAGCGTCACAAAGCAATGGCCAGACAATGGGAGGAGAGTGGAAGGTGGGGGTGGGATGGGGGGGGGGGAGAGGCGCAAGTTCGGGGTGGTCAGGGACCATTTTCATTTCATGCTGCCCAGTTTAGCATTTCGTTAGACCGGCGGGAAATAAGCTGGGTACCGCTAGTTGATTTAAATGCACAAATTCCACGGACAGGGATGCCGTATTGGTAAACGAATCGGATTTCATCTGGTAATGACGTCACTTTGTCGCAATTCATAATACCACAACTTTAAGACATACCGTGAAAGACTTTGGGATTTATGAGGGCATTTATGGTATGGTGCCGAAGCGGCAGGAGGCATTAAAAGAAGCCTTAGTGTATCCCTTCACAAGCTGAAGTGGAGGGCGTCCCTCTTCCCTAAAGGTTCCACACACCCCCCCAGTGCCATCGTTGTCGTGTACGAAGCATCACTTTGACCAAGA
>JAHWFP010229476.1:0-12502 GCA_023313725.1 Lithobius niger | reverse complement strand
CCCCCCCCCCCCCCACATCTAATGCCTCATGAGTTACGCCAAAGAAAATTTTATTGTTGTAGAGAAAGTCGCTTCAAAAATGCTATAAACATCAAGGCTCGCTGTGGCGTTGCATTTACAGCCACAAAACAGAGGGTAATGCGCCACCAGAAGAGAAAAATATCTAACGTTTTATCCGTGCCACCAAATTCACTAAAGAGGTAAGAGAATTCGACAAATTCGGTCATCTTTGTTTTTAGTTTAATAACCATCGGCCAGAAACTTATTAAGCCTAACGATTGTCCTCTGTGGCTCTTTAGCTGCATCTTAAGTCTTTTGTGTTAACTGGATCCACCCACCACCCAAAACTGGCGTAAGAGAAGCCGTCAAGTTTGCAAAAAGGGTCGGCCTATGAAGGTAGTGATATCATTCAACCAGGGAAAGCCGCCAAGTTTAAACCTATTAGCCAAGTTAATCGCACCGACGAATAGAGCGAAAGTTAAATGAAAACTAAAAGGTTGCTACTCGCGGTAGCAATCTTCAAGTTTTCATTTAACGTCCAAAGTGTTATTCGGTGCGATTAACTTGGCGGCGTTTACCTGGTTGAATGATATCATTACCTTCAAAGGCCGACCCTTTTTTGGAAACTTCTCTTACTCCAGTTTTGGTTTTGGGCAGATATCACAACTTTCAGAGGACTGTGAAGGTACCAACGGTCACATTGTCTTATTTTCATCTCTGCCTTTTTTTTTTCTAGAGGACTTTAATGTCTATAAATTTTCACATCGAAAATTTCCACATTTGCCATTGCCCATTACTCGTCACATCAGCCAAATTGGCACGGTTTGGTTTATGTGCATGCTTCACATGCTTAAGTTTCTTCAATCCCATTTTTGCGCACACTTGCTAACAAACGCCAATTTTCGTTCGCGTCGCTCGCTCAATCAGAGCATACCCCTTAAGTTGCACCTCCCGAGCCTCTTTAGCTGCATCTTCTGGCTTTTGTGTTAACTGGTTAATGTCGGCCAAAACCTCATTTTTCCTGTCTGATGGTTATTCTTTGTGGCTCTTCAACACATCTGCATCCAAATCTGCATCCGCTTCCGCCGTCTTGTCATCCCTTTCCCCCCCCCCCCCCTCTACGTTTTTCAAATAGTCTGGAGCTTTTCAGCTGTATTTGTTTCATACTGTTTGCCTAAATTAGGCACCATTTGTTTAAAGTGTGGGCATAAATAACCATTGTGTTGACGTTCTCTTTCTTTAGCCGGGAAATTGTAATCAGGCACTAGCACTTTGGGAGGAAGAGGTCCCCTGTAATCAATATTCGTCCGATGCCCGCAACTCGAGCTTGATAGGCAAGGCAACCGTCTCTGAATCAATAAAGAATACTACAAAATTCTGTTAAGTAATTTTGGGCTCTCTGAACCCCCCACACACTTCAACACACCAACACAAAGAAAAAACTTTCTGTTTCGACAGCCCCACTGCTACTCCAGACTGCTTTAATTATGACAACGGGGGGAAGGGAAGGGCTGCAGGGGTCCAATCAAGTCGTCAGCCCGCGTTTCACGCAAGTGAACGATAAAAAGTAAAAAAAAAAAAAAAAGAATTCTTGGGGGGAAAAAAAGCGACACATCTTTTTCTCTCATTGCCCTAAAATTGATCGACATTCGTTACCAGCCGAGAAAGTAGAGAGTGCCTCTATGCGGCAACAAGCGGCGACGAGCAAAACCAAAACCAGACGCAACGTCCCGACTCCCTGTCCCCCAACCCCCTTCCCCGCTCACAAAGAGTTAGCTTCACTTAAAACCAGAACAGAGTATTTAGGCACGCTAAAAAAGTTGTAATTAATTGCCCTTAAAAAATGGACGCCGAATTAGGTGTATTAGGTTGGTTTCGGTTCTATTCCATTTTGTCATTAGGTTCGTCCGTAAATAATTTCACCCCGAGTGAGGGTTGGACTGGGTTAGTTTTTTGCATCTGCCCGACAGTAAAACAAAGGGCCCCGCCCGGGGGGGGGGGGCGAAGAATTGAGGCTTTAAAGTGTTTGACTATCGACCCCGATATGATGACTTTATTTTGCAAGATAAATTCACTACAAATTTCATTGCAAATGGGTTAACCGTAATGGGTGAACCAGAAGAAGGGAAAAAATGCTCGACATTTTGTCAAAAATAAAGTTTATATCTTATAAGATGAGGCCTCAGTAGCAACGTGGAACGCTCAACATTTAGCACCTCGCCTTGTAACCTTAAACTTATGACACACAGCAACTTAACTTTCAAAACAACCCAAGCAGAATAATTTCAGAAAGTAATAGGTTTTAGATTCATCACTACTCAAAAAAAAAACTGTATTGGTGAGTTAGAACCAACAAGTTAGCAAAAGAAGCGAAAGTTTCGGCTTGGACGAATGTTTCGTCACCGGCCTTGTGAATGTGTCTATTCGATTCGAGTGGTGCGATGTGTGTTAAAATATAAACGTTTAGTTATACGTCCTTTCCGCTGTATTTTTCCCCCCTTTCTCAACTAATACCAAAAGAAAATAAAGAAAACCTAATATCGTTAATAAAAAAAAAAGCGTAGGGCGCCAGGGCGCTTATTTTCAAGGGTGCATCTGGCATTGGCACACGGGCACACAGCCCAGTCCGACAGTGACTGAGGTTGGCGCTAATGACCAAGCTGTCGACGCGCCATTAAGCCTCATCTCCCCCCCCCCCCAGTCCGACACTGGGAGGGGTAAGCGGAAAGCGACCAATTTGGATCAAAGTAGAAGAGGAGAGGTCACAATTTTTTTTTTTACTGTACAAGACTTTTACCCTGTTTTTTTTTAGAGGGAAACAATTCAGAAAATTATTGTTAAAGTCTAGATTTTCAGACCCTCAGCCCATTATAGGGTAGTTGCAAAAACGAAAAAAGGTATTACGAATACATTTTTTACGGCAATATTTTGCACAAAACCTTTTATATATTATAATATATTACGAATACAGTTTTTTAGAGTAATATTTTGCGCAAAACTTTTTTTTTATATATTATAATACACCGTAATCTCCCACACAATAAGGCGACAACGAAACTTACAAAGATTAGAAAACAAAAACGAATCGTTTGATGTTTAAGGTAAGGTTTAACTGAACCGAAATCGAAACCGCGAAGGAACACAAATTAATTGTCCTGTAAGGTTTCAGACACGGTAGTGTTGATGTACTGTTTAGTCCACGAGAAACCTTACTGCTGTATTCAAATGTTTTTACCAATTTTTACTTTTCCACTCGATAGTTCAGCTAATGACTGGTGCATTATACTTGTCTAAATGACATAGCTGGAAAATGGTCAAAAACTAATCGCCTTAGTTTGCTTAGCATAACTCGACAGTTAATTCATGGTTCGTGTGAGACCTTGACAATTTGGAAATGTGCTGGAAAGTAATAATGAAGTTCCATGCGTGGAAAAATACTTGAAAATCTTGAAAAAGGACATATGTATCATCAGTAAGGGTTGTGAACGGAAAGTAGACGACTTAACTGAAGAACACTGAAACAATTGGCCCAAAAAGTAATCGAGTGTGTAGCCTCACATTGTTCTTCCTTTGTTTCGTCGTCAAAAGTTTTTAAAGTTAGGTTTTAATTATATATACGTGTATAATGGTTAGATACAGCAGTAAGGTTTTACGTGGACTAAACAGTACAGCAACACTGCAGTATCTGAAACCTTACAGGAAAATTAATTTGTGTTCCTTTGCTGTTTTCACTTTGGATCAGTTAAACCTCACCTTAAGCATCAAACGGTTAGTTTTTGTTTTCTAATTTGTATTACTTTGGCATACCAAGTTGATCTTCTGTACTCCTTGCAAAAGCACCGATTTCCGCTCGCTTCTCTCGCTCATTCAGTGCAAGTCTTTCTGTTGTAAGTTGTATTTTTTCTGCAGCTCTCTTTCAGCGTTTTTGGCCTTTATTCCTATTATTACAGGACAGCAAGCCACGTGAGAACGAACATTTTAGCTTTAAAACGAAGAGTGACAACTAACAACTCTATCTTCTTTACATTATAAACCAGTCTCATAACAGAAATGAAGCAACCGATACGACCCCCGGAAAGGGGAACAATGAAAACGTGCGAGTGTGTCAATTCTTTGGCTTGAAGTTGAAACTGGGACGTTGTTGCCCTTGAAAACAAGTTGAAATTGGCACATTGTTGCCTCGCCTAACAATTTCCTCTAACAATTATCCTTATAACTAAACACCGTGGTAATCTCAAGGGCAAGTATTACATGACGTCATGCACACTTCTTTTTCACACGGTACGCATCGCTTAAGCCACAGCGAAAGACTGGGAATGGGGGGGGGGGGGGTGGCAAAGTGAGCTGTTACCATTAAGTATACGATTACGCATTAACTGAACCTAGAATAGAACAAACAAACAAGCACGGGAGCCGGATACGTGTTCAACTACCTATAGCAAAGAGGAGAAAGGGAAGGAAACCAAGAGGAGAGGGAGAGGACGGGATAAAAAGAGGAGGGGAGAGGGGAGGGAGAGGATTGGCGGAAAAGGGGAGTGTTACACGAACAAAGATCGACTGTTGCAGTGAACGATCAGGCAGTACCGAGCAAATACTGGGAAACAACCACGGGTCAAACAAATCCCCGGGCGAAGCCGGGTACGATGCTAGTCTATACATAAATCTCGCTTGGGAGCAAACTTAATGATGATGAGGGATTATGAGGTCAAAGGGTTTTAGCGAGCGTTAACCGCATCCAGTCATCTGCCCGAGGAAGTCCTAAGGCCCAAGGATCCATTATTAGGGATCAAGATTAAACAAACGAAACTTCAACAATCAGCAAGAGGGCCAGCGGCATACTTCTTACCACCGTAGCAAAGAAAAAGGGCGAGCGGCCGACAATGAAACGGATATGCACTCTAACAATTAGAAACAAACACTATTGCTAGTTTTAAACTAATTCGCATTAAGATAATGCGTCCTCTTCACGTTTCTTCAAAGTGCGGCTGAACTGTTAACTCATCAGCATTGTTAGTCATTTGTTTGACTGCGTCTGACATTTGCTAATTAGCATTATTGCCTGATAACAATGTTTAAAACAATATAAAACAATAAAACTGAATATTCAGGGCGTTGTGTGCAATTGCAATTTATCTTTAGAGTGAGCGCATGGCAGTGGGCCAAGTAAGAAATATTAAACTCCCCGTTCCGGAATGGCACGCCCAATTGAAATTTCTATTTCTATAAAGGGCACATCTACGGAAATAGCTCTTTCAAATGAGGAAAGAACCAGCTTTCTAGGACAAATGGTTTAGTCTGTAGAGACCATTGTATAAAGGTGTCCAAATAACATGAAGAATTTGAATTTGTTTATTCGGGTCTCGACTCATACTCATGCGCCCTACTACAACAACTAAGAAGAAGAAGAAGAAGAAGTCCAAGCCAAAAATTTTTAAAACGACGCATTTTAAAACGGCGCATCCTGTGATTTGAGTCACAGGATTCGCTGACTGAGTGAGCGAAGCGAACTCAAAAATTTGAGTAGAGAAACTTAATTCAGTGAAACATGAGCGCTTAAACCGCACCAGTATTGCAAACGGTGCATCCAACACCAGTCGTGCGTAGCACGGGCTTTCTTCTAGTTTAAAGGTAATTTTGATAGTCTGCAGTGTAAAGAGCCTTGCAATTGGTTCTAGTTAGCCTTGAAAAAAGCATTGAAAATGATTTCGTCTGTTAGGTACGAACCCCGACCGGAGGATAACGAATTTTAAGCCATCTTAAGAACATTTCCTGTCTTCTGCAAAGCACCTTTTCTATTACTTTCTTCTTTGTGAAAACCGCAATCGATTTTTTTTAGCCCACCAAAAACTTCGCCAAAAAGCCGTTTTCGGCTGGCTTTCCCCTACTTAACGAAACACTTGACGCGGCAACGCTCTGATGGAAGGGTGGAATGACCGCACGCGTTTTTGCTGTCGTAATAATAATAACAATAAAAATTAATAAATTCAACCACAGAGTGTTAGCGAGAATGGCTGAACCACTTATACTATAGTCCCAGTCGTTGAGGTTAAAAGGTTAAACCCGGGCAACAAATTTCAGGCCTCCTCTCGCAAATTTCACTCAACGTTAATTTATACAGTACCCTGATAGAAAAAGAAAAGGTACTTTCACTTTTCTGGTGGTTTTCTGATGTGACCCTGCTTTGCAACCCTGCTCAGTTCAAACGTACATGTTGCAAACGCTTTTATTTTCCAACTTTTCCCCACTTACAAGACCGTTCTGCAATATTCACTAAAACGTATGTAAATGTTGCAAAAGCTACTTACGCGCAGGATGCTATAAAATAAGCAGAGGGTATGCCTTTTTAACCTCTTAAGAGACGCATACACTTCATTCATGCTGTTTTTTTTTGTAAAACTCCGTATTGGTCAGGAGCTGGATTCGAACCAGCATTCGCTTGGTTTGGCGTCAAGACGTTGAACACTGAGCTGTTGCTGCTCGCTTTGCTCAGGGTCCCCGGGGCAACCTCACTAAGCTTTTGGTGTGTTTTGGGACCTGTTTCATGCCCCCATCGTGTAGATGTTGCTCTCCTAAACCACGCTGTCCTGCAATGGGTTATGCTGGGCCAAGAAAAACACACCTTAACCCTTTAAGAGACGCATGCACTTCATGCTCCTTAAGCATGGCCAGTTCCTGGATGCGAACTGGCCTTCGCTTGGTTTGGAGTCGAGACGTCGAACAATGGGCTGTTGCTGCTCGGTTTTGTCAGGATCCCCGGGGGCCCCCTGACTAAGCTTGAGGTGAGCCTTGGGACCTGTTTTCTGCCCCATCGTGTAGCTGTTCCTCCGACACCACGCTGTCCTTCAAAGGGTTATGCTGGGCCAAGGAAAACACACCTTAGCCCTTTAAGAGACGTATACACTTCATGAGGGTTTTTTTTTTGTATAAAGTCCCACATACGTAAATCGCTGGATTCGAACCGGCATTCGCTTGACTTGGTGTCGAGACGTTGAACACTAGACTGTAGTTGCTCGGATTTGTCAGGATCCCCGGGGCCCCCAGACTAAGCTTGAGGTGAGCCTTGGGACCTGTTTTTTACCCCATCTTGTAGGTGTTCCTCCGACACCACGCTGTCCTGCAAAGGGTTATGCTGGGCCAAGAAAAACACACCTTAAGCCTTTAAGAGACGTATACACTTCATCAGGGTTTTTTTTGTTAAGTCCCATATAGGTAAATTGCTGGACTCGAACCGGCATTCGCTTGGTTTGGTGCCGAGACGTTGAACACTGGGCTGTTGTTGCTCGCTTTGCTCAGGGTCCCAGGGGCCCCGTTGTGTGCCTTGGGACCTATTTCTGTCGTGACTTTTGTACATGACACGTTTTAGATGTGGCTTCGATTGTTGCAACGGCGCCTGGTTTTGAGTATGGCTATCCAGTGACGACTCTTTTTCTCGGCATAATTAGCACAACAAGGAAGCAGAGAAAGACAAGGAGAAGCGATGCGGAGCCAGGCAATCGCCTTGGTGCCTGTCAAGTGTCACGAGCTCCTAACCTTTTTGCCCATCCTTGTCGGACTTCTTCCTTGTCGACTCGACTGTCACTTGGTTAATTATAGCCTGCTTCGCCCGTCTACTCCTATCTTTGCTTTTGGCTCTTCTCCGCTGGAAACGAAAAGTGCTAGACTCCAAATACGATTACGGCTCGGGTCTCCTCGAGTAGGACCGGCAAATGGACTCGGAAACAAACACGGTTGTTGTCTAGTGGGTTACAGAGATGGTTAATGTAACTGTCAGGAAAAACAGGGGAGACAAGAGACAAACACACGTTGCGATAGATGTATTGTTTTGGCCTTTTCAGAAATCTGTACGAGCCGCAGATTTCTGAAAAGGCCAAAACAATACATCTATCACAACGGAAATCATCTCTGTACGAGTGTTCGTCTTTGTCTCCCTTGTTTTTTCCCTGACAGTTTCATACTCTTTTTTCGGAGGGGGGGGGGGTGGAACGAACAAAGACGCTAGCGCCCCTTGTGCGGTCCTCGGAAGCCGAGGTAGTTTACGGTACATCACTGCTTTATCCGGCTTTTTGTAAATAGGGATGCTAACCTATTTACGTTTCCTTTTGGATTTATATGTGACACTGCATAAGCATGGAATTGGACCCACGACCTCTGAAACCAAAGAGCGATAGGACTTCAGCCTTTGATTTCAATGGTCGTGGGTTCGATTCCCCGTTCAGGCAGTCCGACGGTTTACGTCCAAAACGCAACGCAGATTTTTTCCGTTTTTATTTCGCCCTTCTTGAACCCATTTGGCTTTCCGTCCTGTTGATCCAGCTTCTGGGGGTTACTTTCTCACACATTCGAGGAATTTGTTTAGCACTAACACTTAAAAAAAAAGCATGATTATTACATTTTTATGATCACGCTGCTTCTAATAATATTTACTCAGTTAAATATAAAACAAAAATGTATTTATTTATTATTATTTTTTATGTTAAGCTGAAAAGCTAAAAATATTATTAGAAACAGTGTGATGATAAAAATTTTATGATCTGCACTGGCAATTCATTTTTTTTTTTTCCGGTTTAGTTTTTCCGGTCCCACACCTCCTTTCCTACACCACTGCAGCCAATTTAAGATTGATGGTTTTGGATTTGGCCCGAGCACCCTTGGTGGCATGTTTTTTTCTCCTACGTAACCAGACAAACTAAAGCATTTATACTTCGTATACGATTTTTGTACCAGGCAGAGAAGAGGGTGAATCCCACATACTCCATGTGCACCATAAGTCGGGTTCAGCCGTACTGAAGATCCCCCACCCACTCCCCTGTGCCACTGCGGCTGATTTAAGGTTGTTGAGGTACGAATTTTGCCTGAGCACAATGTGCTGGTTTTAGTCTTCTGTACAACCGTACCGGCTGAGAAGACTATTGCAACGACTTTGTCCGTCCGTCCGTCGCTTTTTTCAACTTCGCAATGGTACCAGATTTTGACGACGATTGTTTACGTTAGATTCAGTGTGAGAAGTTAGTTAAATACCATGGCAAATTAAAAAATCGTTACTTCCTCATAGCTAATAGACTTCTTCGACGTAACCAAATTAAATAATAACATTTGATCGTCGGATTAAAATCCTAAATTAAAATCCTCAATAAATCAAATGAATTTTAGCTTCCTTTACATAGTCTCGTCGCATTGTTGCATGAATGAATAGGCTTACCGTCGAATCAAATGGCGTTGGTACGGATTCGGCCGATTCAGCAATTGATCTCAAAGGTTGAATGTGCAATTACCGGCTTAGGCTGTCTCACATTTAAGCCAAAAGGCAATGTACGTCAGTCAGCTACTGCGTGTTTTAAAATCATTAATTGAGTCTGTTTGGCCTTCCTCTTGTAATGGTTAACGTAAATAAAATAATAAAAAAAAAAACAAGTCAAATAAAAGAGTTGGCCCCAAAATGTAGCCCTCAGGTATACCTCATCACAACACTGATTTGTTTTTAAATTTTTACTGCCATGTATCACAATTAGTAAAGGACAATTTGCAATCGCACTAGGTAAATAGCAATTTAAAATAAGTCGTTTTTACTCAAATGCCGGCAATGAGGAATTTTTTTTTAGTTTTGTAAATTTAAAGTGGTGTTTATACAGTATTAAGAATATTTTCAACTTACAGCTCTACTTCGAATGAATGAAGAAGTTTTAATTAGTTTTAGTTTTCTGTACAGCAAAAGCTGGGAAGACTAGTAACGACTGTGCCCGTCTGTCTGTCCGTCGCCTTTTTCAACTCTAGAATGGTACCAAAACGGTTTTCACCATTGGATTCAGCGTCCTAAAATTCGTTAATATAAATTTGAAAAATACTGAAAGTATGAAACGGTAGTGACCCACAAGTGGCCGACAAGTGAGCCATTAGAGTCAGCGTCCAAAAATTTGTTTAATTGATAAAAAAAAAACCTGAATGTATAAGCGGAAGTGGTCCGAAAGTGGCAGAAGCGTACAGAAGACGGTATGCGAGTAGGCAGTCGCTGCCCGCGCTTGTTTATTCATAAGAGCAACATTTGGATGGAATGACATTTTAAGGAAAATAATTGCAGTTCAATTCGTCTGTTGGACCACATAAGGGCCCCCCGTGCACTGGACGGCCAGGTCGTGCGGCCAATGGTCGTCGCGGCCAAAAAACATGGCGTCCTTTTTTCATTGATAATTCTCGATCACGTGGTGAAAAATGAACACGAAGCAAGAATGGTCGCCTAAGTGCGCGGTGCTACATAAACCGTAAGCATTCTCGTTGGCGGCAGCGGTTCGGTCGCTTAGTGCGCGGGGGAGGGGGGGGGTCTAATAATAATAATAGACGTTGTCGGCCAATAAGCTTATAGCTTTTAAGGGCCCAAGCGGCAGATGTCAAGTGGAAGGTTTTACCACCATCAGGAACAGTTGTTTTTTGCCGCAAGATGGAGGAAACCGGAGTACCCGGAGGAAACCCTGCAACGGGCGGGAAACAACCGGAGAAAAACCCGTACATATACACTCCCTTCGCCAGGATCGAACCTGGGTCTGTAACGAAGCCAGAGATGTACAGCTGGGACCAAGGCGCCTATCGAATCTGTCGCCCCAGCGCTCCGCGTGTCTAAATTGCAGTACACCGCGTGTCTTTATCTCTTCTGGTTCAGAAGTTATTGAAAATTCGAGTTCTCGACGCATATTCCAACGTTGCCATAAACCAAAACGCAGTACGGCTATCGGCGTGAATATTTTTGCTGCAGATGCTGATCCGATCGTACCGATGTTAATCTCAGTCATTTTTTTGTACAAAGATCACAATATCAGCATCTGAATTTCCCTTTAATCAGAGATAAAATCTGAAATAACAATAACGCAAGAGCGAATGGTGTATTCAGAATTCCAAGGTAACTAAATACTGGCATTCACTCACACAAAACATTTTTTTTTTACGATGGTGTAAAAAGTTTGACCTTTTCAGAGTTCCATTTTTGTGTAGGTGTGAACGGCAGAGCCAATAGTGATGGGAACCATCGGTGGAATTATCTGAAAGGGCAAATCCTGAAACCTTTCGCGATGTTATGTAACCTTTTGCAAGCGAACCACAAAGAGGGGGCCGTGAAGCCTCAAAAGGCTGGCGTTCTTGCGTCAATTTGTCCATCATCAGTCACCGACCATTGAGGCGCCGTGCTCTCAGGTGCCGCCATCCCTCTATCCCCTACACTTCAGTCATACCGTTCAGCCGTACTAAGCGGTAGGGATTCAGCGGATTAAACATTGGTCACAAAGGTCGAAGGTTCAATTACTTGCTCAAGTTGTCTCACATTTAAGTCAAAAAGGCAATGGAAGTAGGTTAGCATCTGCGTTTTTTTATCATTAATCGAGTCCATTCCGCTGTAAAAAGTTAAATAAAAGAGTAGGCCCCAGAATGTAGCCCTCAGGTATACCGCATCGTAACACTGTGATTTGTTTTCAATTTTTAATGCGTAAATCACAATTATTAGTAAAGTAAAACATTAATAAATTTCTGAATTCTAATTAAATTCACTGAATAATGATTAACGGTTGATTAAGTAATAGTTATTGGTTAGAAACTACTGGTTATCGATTTTTAACACACGGCTGCGATGATTTAGCCGGCGAGCCATGTAAATACGTCCAGGGGCCTAGCCCCGAGACGGATTTGCATGATGAGCCGGCCAAGTCATCGCAGCCGTGCGTTAAAAATCGATAACCAATCGGTTATAACTTGTAACTGATGTATATTACGGTTGGGACGTCCAGCTAACTCGTATTTAATTAAAATGTGTTTGTGTTTGTGTTTTGTGAAAATTGCTTCAAGAAAACTGTGAACAATTAGTCTCTCGATACGAATGAAAGGCATACCATTTTAGTTTGTGAAGGGGGAAGTGTGTGATAGACGGACGAGTTCTTTCGCTCAAATTTTGTGGACGGGGGGGGGGGGGGAGTGGTGGGAGTTGGACAGTTTAAGCGTCGGTTTTTGCTGGAAGCTCGCTCGTTTCTATCAAAGCGTTTATCGTGTTTGGAGTGAATAATTCGATATGTGACACAGCAGGGATAACGTGACATTGCTGGGACAGACTGGAAAGGTATGTCATTTTGTGCGTTTGTAGTTTGAAAATTGTTTAAAAAATACGGTAGCAGGGTATTGGCATGAATGAAGGTCATTCCATTTTAGTTTGTGGAGGGAAGGGGTGGGGGAGTTAACGCTGAGTGAATAAGCTTAAATATGGGCAAGACAAGTTAGAGTTTACAGGGAGGATTTCATTCCTTTCGTTTGTACGTTTTTATTGCGTTACGTTTTTTTTTTTCACGCTGTATTTGGTTGTTGGTGTGGGTGTTCCCGGTCGCTTGATCCGGAAGTGTCAAAAGTGTAGGTTATCGGCAAAAGTGTGGGGTAAACTTGATAACCCACACTTTTTGCGATGACGTACACTTCCGGTGTTGGTTAATGGGATTTAACCTACGGAAATTTAGCGTGGCGTTGAGTTAGTGTGACG
>JAHWFP010229474.1:0-46111 GCA_023313725.1 Lithobius niger | reverse complement strand
CCCCCCACACTGCCCTAGTGATATTGAAAACTGTAACTGCTTGACTATTTACGTGTAATTTCATATAATTATCTAAATTGAGTTATTTTTAGCACTTTGTCAAATGTACAGTGCCATTATTTAGCGTGCGCTATTTACCGAAATTTAGCACTTTATTGGCCGAGCAAGAGAAGAGTGTGAAGTTAAGTTAAATACTTGACTAAAATTGAAATTTTGTCGTGTAGTTGTCTGCTTGAGACACGATAATGCCCACAATGTTGCTCTGGTATGGTTTAAATTTCTTGACAGGAAGAATTTCCTGAGTTAGAAGATGAAATCCCTACCCCAAACATTTCCCATTTTTATTTGGGGCATTTAAGGAGCCTGATCCATAATTGAAGAGGCCCGAGATCTACATAAACAACAAACAGCCAATTGCCATAATGTACCACAGTGAAAATTATTTTATTGTGAGGAATGCAGAAAATAATTACAAATGGTTTTTTCAAACTGCTAATTCCAAACGTTTAGAAATGCGCCCTCACATCTTTTATCGTTTCTATATCAAATCTCGCTAGCGGTGGCTGTGTTCTCCAGATTCGCTCGTAAAGCTAGGTGTTGAATTCTTTTGTTGGGATTGTTTGCTGTGTAAGACGAAAATGAGAATACGGTAAATAAATTACCCCCGACTTACTCACTGTTTCCTTTTGCGGGGGGTTGACCCTCCTGAATGTTCTTGGTGTCGACGGCCACTTACAGTCCGGCACTTACTTGTTGATTGTCGCCATCTTGATGGTGTTCGTCGTCGGTTCCATCTTCCGCATGACATTGCGCGTCAGTTGGGCGATAAGTCTGTCCTCCTGTCCGGTGTTTTTCAATTTTTGCAGGAGGTACAGATGTATGACAAGATTTAGATTAGGGGTTTGATAACATCTCTGTAATGTGTGGTGCAGTGGCAACCCGGACCACTGCACTGTGACTGAGGTTGGCGCTAATGACCAAGTTGTCGACGCGCCATTAAGCCTCAATTCCCCCCCCCCCCCCTGAATAAATTATTGTATTTAGCAGCTCACTCGGATGAGTAATTTAGATTTTCAGTCCTCAGTTATATGCTTTCGTTGGCTTTATTCCGTTGTTGACTGTTTCTCTTGGTGAACAAACTTCCTGTTGAGCAAATGTTGGCGGGTAATTTACCATTTGTGCAATCACATCTAGTGAGAAATTGCTGGCGAGGAATTTACCAGCAATCCTTAATCCATTAAGTTCTAGATTCGGGGTTTAGTTAACGTCTCTGTAGTGTGTGGCGCAGTGGCAACCCGGACCACTGCACTGTGACTGTGGTTGGCGCTTATGAGCAGGCTGTCCACGAGCCATTAATGTCACCCGCCCCCCCCCCATTAATTCATCAGATTTTTAAAATTCTGGGTTTTTTTTTCAAAACATAAGGGTAACGGCAATAAGGACAGTAAGTAAATTTGTACATCGATGGATTCATATCAAAGCGACTTCCACATGTCTTACTTTAGTGCTATAGTGTCCGCGGCCTATCTTGAGTTCGCCCCAGAACGAATACAGATAATCGATTGTATGTTTTCGATAGCAGAGCACCTTATTGATATCCTAGATGGTTACGAAAACAATGGCGGCCGTCGATTAAAGCTGCTCCCTCCAGGAAGATGTAGCCGCTCATAACATACCTGCAGGACTCAAGTTACGCTGCGCGCACAATAGGGTTTACTCAATAAAAAGGCACTATTGAAAAGTTGTCTACAGTTTTTACTAGTGTTGACAGGAAAAATTCAGACTTAATGTTTTTGGTAGCTCTCTTTTTCTGCGCGTTCAATGGAGCTCTTCTTTGATGTTTCCTGATTGTTTCATTTCCGTATTTACTTATACTTTATGTCGCATTGTATGTATTTGTTCCACGTAAATTCGGACGCTTTGATATACCGAAATGAAGAAATACGGTTTACAGTTCCGCTGAATTTTTAAAATCGTTCTTAACCGACTTGATACGTAAGAAATCGTGCAATTATAACCGAATTAAGAAGAGTGGTAAATTACATTTCTGAGCCGATTGTGTTTTCGGATGCAAAATTACTTCTTGCGATTTATGTCAGAAGCGCTTATGCATTTGGTGGTGTCATTCTCAATAACCTAATACCATTTGATGACACGACCATAGGCTACACGTGATGGAGAACATCGTAAATTGAAGCTGTTTGTTAATAACCAAACGTGAGGATTTGAGCTTTCAGAAGGGAGCTTCTGTATTCGCTCTTTCTCCTAATTGCAAATGTAATCTCGACCAGTAATAATGGCTGCTCCCTGTCTGTCTCATTGGTGGTCTAATGAGTTCTATCGATGAACCAACCGTGGCACCTGTTGTCGCATTAAGGGTTTGGAGCACAAATGTCACTAATTGCTTCCATGTTATCAGTGCGATAGAAGAACAAGAAGAAAGTTTTGTATGCGAAGATCGATTCTTGTTTACGCATTGTTATTTCTTCCCTCAATCGTGCTCCGCCACCCTCCTTTCGAAAGAGCGAACCTGTAGGAGAGCTGGGACGATCGACTGGGAGACGTGAGTGCGTGGGGGGAGGGTTGGGGGGGGGGGTGGTCGATCTGCTTCAAAAGTTAACAATAGCAGCACGCCGTGCAGTCCGATGATTGGGGCAATCGGGACCCTATTGAATGATCGTCGCCGTCGATATCGTACGCCAGCCAGTTGCAGCGGCTGACCAGGCATTTGGCCACCCAACAAGCGGAATCAACTCGTCCACTTCATTTCATCTGATGGATGTGTGAATTCCTGAATGTGATTTGAAGTGCGGCATGTTGTTTGCAAATTGAAACTTCATGTATTCTAAATATCCATTGAAAGAAGGTGGCGTATAGACATTGTTTGAAAGCAGTTTCAATATATGCAGGATACCAGCCTGGTCCTATTGTTGGTGCCTCAATACTATCAGTTTGTCACATTCTCTCCACGTACCCAATACTTTAAACACTTCGTGACTATCAAGCATATACCAACGTCTTCTGAGGCGTCGATAACTATAAATAAATAAATAAATAAATAAATAACTTATCGCATAAGCAACTTGAGTGGGAAGGGCCCATTGCGGTCCACTGACTCCCACCCAAACTAAAAATTATTTAAAAGGAAACAATAAAATACAAAGCACGCTGCAGGTCAGGTCAATTCACGTCACAGAATAAGTAAAATACTGAACAGTTAGAAAGTAACTGGAGTCAAATCAACATGTGCTTAATAATAATAAATTAAACACAGTAAGAGGCAATAAAAAAGTAAACCAGAAAAATACATATTAAAAACCTTTTGAAACATTTAAAAACCATAATAAACATAGTTAAAGGCAATAAAGCAGTGAACTGAAATTTAAAAGCGCATCAAAAACCTTTTTAGGTCACATCTGGACAGTCTACTTTTAAAAGTAGGTAAATTAGGTGCCTTGACCACCTCATCAGGAAGGGCATTCCATGGTACGACAGCTGGTACAGCACGGTACTATAGCTGTTAAAATTTAAGTGAAGCTTACACAAATGCAAAAAAAAAAACCTTGAGACACATATTAAGTAGTGTTTGTAAGTGATTCTAACGCTGAAGATCAATCCAGTGAAAAAAAAAGAAACCAAATGAAAAAGGCAACCAGTTGAGGCTGACCAGGCATTTAGCCACCCAACAGGCGGAATCAACTCGCAAACTTCATTTCATCTGATGGATGTGTGAATTCTGAATGTGATTTGAAGTGCGCATGTTGTTTGCAAATTGAAACTTCATGTATTCTAAATATCAATTGAAACAAGTTGGCGTATATAGGCTACTCCATTGTTAAAAACCAGTTTCAACATATGCAGGATACCAGACTCGTCCTATTGTTGTTGTCTCATTACTATCAGTGTTGCATTTTTAAAAAAATTGTCTAGCCACACTCTCTCCACATACCCAATACTATAACACTTGGCAGCTATATCAAGCATATACAGATGTTTTCTAAGGCGTCGATAACCACATCTGTTAAAATTCAAGTGAAGCTAACACAAATGCAAAAATAAAAATAAAAAAACTTTGAAAGGCATGTCAGGTAGTTTTAATAAGTAATTCTAACGTTGACGATCAATCCAGTGAAAATACACGAAAGCAAATGAAAAGAACTTTAACTTTGTAAACTAGCACACACTTTAAAAAAAAAATGACATCGAACAGCATATAAGATCCTGAGCAACAAATAAAATGTGTACACAGCGTAAACTTTTTTACCTTTAAGAAATAAATATTGCAATCTTGATGCATTAGTACGTTTATTAGTTTTAGTTCTTTAAGATATTTTACGTATTAAAGGAAGGGGTTAGCAGATAAGAGATGGGAGAACTGATCAAAGGCATGATCAGAATTGTGTATTAGATATTCTTGATCATAATATCCAGCAAAGAATTTTTATAGCTTCCGTTGTGATACAAACAGGGTTTAATACACAATAGTGTCATGGTATTCATAGTAAAAATTAATTCAGCATTTACTTTTACCGTATACCAATTTTGCATGTTTGCTGCTTTGCTGAGAGCCTGATACGAGGATACTGCCTGTTCCAACATTTGGTCATTACAGTTAGCTGTTGCTAGAATATGATGTTATGCTGATGTCATTAGTATCACTTGAAAGTTTATTTTGCTCTACTTAAGCTTGGTTGAGTAAGTATTGGTTAGTGATCCCATATTAGTCATCCTTCGAAGGGAGGATTAAGGCTTAATGACGCGTCAACAGCTAGGTCATTAGCGCCATCCTCAGTCACAGTGCAGTGGTACTAGTTGCCACTGCACCACACATTACGGATATGTTAAACAAACCCCAAACTAAGATCTTATCATACATCTGCACCTCCTGCAAAAATAAAAAATCCTTGGATAGGAATATAGAGTCATCGCCTAATGATTGATACCTCGGTCAGGCATCTCTCGTTCAATGTGGGGTGCACGCATTGCTACTGGAAACCTCATGGGTCAGTCGACATAATCTTGGGAAGACCATCAGGTTCTTGAAGGAGCTCAGGCAATTTATCCATCTTTATATTTCCTTCTGTGTACCACTTTTGTTACAACTCAACTACATTTGCTGGGTCCGAGGTCAGGGGGTTGTCTAAATTAGCTCTTCAGACACATCATTTTCCCTAGTTTGTTTAAATTTTTTTTTTATTTCGTTGGCTCTTCTGTTTTATTTTTGCAAATAGGGATTTGTATTTGCTGGGTTTATTCTTTGTGGAAACTTCAGCCACATTTGATTGGTTCTTCAGATCCACGCGTTTAGCATCTGTTCTAAAACAAGGTTTTGCTTCCGTGTCTTCTGCTGGTCTTTTGTTTTGTCGTCATTCTATTGTCTATATATTTTTGAGTTAAATCAATCCCATATTTGTGTAAGTATGAGTCCAGGTAATCTAAGCGTTTTTGTGTCCTTTCCTCTACATCTTTCGTTCCTTCCTTCTGTTAGTCAAGTAACAATCCATTCGATTTGTAATTAAAAAAAAAAATCCAATGTAAAAGCTATAACTATATTAGATTGAATTGAAACTTAAAAAATTAAAAAACAAAAAAAAAGTTACCCCACACAGGCTTTCACTGTTAAATAAATACAGATGCAAGCTATCGGCTTTCCTTCTTTAAGGCTGTCACTGTAGTGCTGCTTCGGGATGCTTGAAATTGTGGAACTGGAAATTGAGAAACTTTACATTGCTTACACTGCTAAGATACTAGCTTACGTTCTGTTAGGCAATGCAACGGATGTCTCTGCTCATAAGTTGGAATCTGTATGGGAATATGTTGCAGCAAAATGGTTTAAATTATTAGAAGCTTGTTGATTGAAATCCGAGGCTAGGGTTAATAATAGATTTTCTCTTTCCAAGAAACGGGGTTTTAAGCTGCATACTACGTCGTTGTGGCCGACATTCTTTACGACTATTGTTTTGCAGAGTGTAAGAGGACAGGTTTAATCCCGTCTTCTTGACAGCACTTATTTCTTAATGCAGTTAATTCATTAAATTGCATTAACAGGGATTAAATTTTGAAAAATAGATTCGCCGGTCTGCATAATTTAGAGTCGCAACGAGCTTGAAGGACATGCGGTGGTCCGAAAAATATATGCAGTGAGCCAGGAATGCTGCATGAATAGGTTTTTGTTTTATTGCGCGTGAAGACAAGGTTTGTAAAAGAGTGAGACAAGGTCAGGAGAATGTGAAGTGTCGTGTAGATTACCATACGGGGACGAGCACTGTCGTAAAATGTGTTGTGAGACTGTTTAACTGCAAGAACTATAACTGTGCAGTGCATAACTGCAAGAAGCATTGCTGAGTTCTCATTGGCGGCTTTATCTTTTGTCTGTTTCGTTTTGTTTTCCCTCACTCATTGTCCTCGCCAATCCCTTTTGGGGAAAGGAAGAACAATATAACCACACAAATTCGTCACTTTTTCAACCCAGGTGTATAAGCACACGTCGAGACATGTATAAAATGTTGTTTAACATTTTGTATGTCTAGTCTGGATTAATTTCATTCGTATTAGCGGGAGTGACATGAAAGGGAGTGTCCATGATTACATTACCGCAGCTTCCACCTCTCGTTCCTGGTCACGACCCCACGCGGTCAAATTTGGAACGACTGATCGTAACTATTTTCTCGGATAACACACGTTAAAAATATGCTGTACAGGTTTTAACCTAATAGATATATGCGGAAAATTCCACTCCAGTTACGACTAATCCAGGCATGTGGAACCTCCGCTAGTAACTGCATTCCACGAGCACGAAGCGGCGAAGCAGTTGCTACTGCAAGCCAAGGCCGACTGAGACAGAAATCAAGTGTTTCGCCTCCTGACTCGCCGCCAGCTCACGTGTGTGTGGAAAACTGATGCCTTTTAGTGTAGCTCTGGTAAAATAAGATTCTAGCGATGTTAAACCAACTGGCCTGTATCGGAGAAACGAAACCGACAGCTTCTCTCCCAGCTGACCTTGTGACGAGAGATGGAATATGAAGCTATATTTACCACATGGAGACTCCCCCAATACCGATGCTCAATTTGCATCCTTGGTTGTTGACCCTTGCTTCATTTCATCCTTTGTTTATTGCTAATACCAGGAGCGAATAATATGTATACGTCCGTAGGACCACATCATACGGACGTATATATATTATTCGCTCCTGGTATTACCAATAAACAAAAGATGAATGAGTCAAGGGTGAACAACCAAGGATGCGAATTGAGCAGATGCCGAACATATTCCTGCGGTAAATTAGCCGTGATCTTGATAGTGTCGAATTACTGTAGTGGCCTAATGTGCAGTGGGAGGCTAAATCTAAAAACCTTGGATTAGTTCGTGGGCTCGTCATGACATGTGTTACCCCCTTTTTTTTTTTAAAGTTTTTCATTTTCATTGTCTCCGTTACGTGTTTATTTCATTTTCTTGTATGCAATCATAACGTATACAGGTCTGAATAGAATAACAACTACTATACTTACGGTGACACACAAAAATATATAAAAAAAAAAAAAGACAATCAAAACGATTAAGTGTAATCTTGTTAATACTTTTTTCTTGAATAACCTTATCAAAAAACAAGAAATGTTTCGTCCGTCTGTTCGAGCGCTCTTCAGAGAATAATCGGACTAAGAGACACTCAGACACGTAACAAATACATGCGAAATTGTTAGAAATACACGAAACATCATTGTTTTTTTTTTTTTAACTCACCAAATTAGTGGATATTGTACTACGAAGTATTGTAGTAGGTAGCGTATTGCATCGCTTGGATGAAGTGCGTTGAAGGAATTGTTGTAGTGTTGTTGCTGTTGTGAAATTTTGTGCTGCATTTGTATAGTATGAGTGTTGCATGTCGTACATAGACGTTGAAATGTATGTCGATTTTAATTCTAGGGTGAGCGTACGGCTACGGTACACGGCTCCTAATAAAGTATATTCTCTCTCTCACCAAATTAAGTAATATAATGAAGAATTCTACACACAAGATATACGTTTCTTGTAAATCGAGTAATTTCTGATGAGTTCCAGCAGAGAAAGAGACGAAACGCCTTGTACTGTTTTTATTAGTCTTCTAGGCAAGCTTAGGAGTTATTTCGTTTATCTATCGAACTTTGTCACGTGCTGAGCCACTGGTGCCCACGAACACGAAGATAAAGTATTCGGGCAAAAAACTAAATCCCCCACATGCACTGTAAGCTGTGTGAGGTAGCCCCGGGAACGCCAAGCAAAGCGAGCTGCAACACCCCTATGGTCAATGTCCTCGTCTCCAAACCAAGAGAACGCCAGTTCGAATCCCACAACCGACCCATACGGGGACTTAAAAAAAATCACCAGAAATAATTCATTAGTGAAAGGGTTAAAGTCACTTTAATTCTGGGTGACATATACAGGGCTGTAAACCGCCTTTCTTAAACGAGGAACATAACAATGGTTATTGGTTCACAAGGGATGGTCACTTTCCCGTAATTTATGGCCGTTACACGGTTGTCTTTTGATGTCACTTCTATTAATCTGATCATGTTACGGGAGTTCATCCCGTGTGAGGATGGATAATGTTTGTCTACATAATGTTACGTGACACATATTGTTTTCCTCCTGTCTCTGATAGTCTCCTTGTTTCTTTCCTTGTGATTTGTCGCAGGTATTACTTCAAAGACCACGTGACTCCAAGCGGCGCAGTCTCCGAGCTGACAGTTACCAACGCTCAGAAGATGGATACTCGTATCTTCGTGTGCACAGCTAGGAATCCCTATGGGGGCGATATGGCCAACGTTCAGATCATTGTGCAGGGTAAGTGATTAGGCCGTACATCAATGTCATTCCAATTTATTTCGGGTCACTTGCCGCTATAAATAATAAGCTTCTTAGTAGTAGACAATGGGAGAAGAGTACTCCCCTGTTCGCGAATCGACATTGATGCTACAGTTAGGTCACGTGATCAGAACAATAAGGTTGTTGGGGGCAGTGCAGTTAATATGAAGATGAATGATGGCTAACGGTGAATGAAGCTGCAGTGGGTATTGGATTCAGTTTGTTGGTAGGGTTTCTGATCTTCCTGGAAGTAGTACGTAACAAATGCGAGGTAGTTTCCGTTAGGTTATGCTGTTATTCGATTATTGTGGGTAGTAATTCTGGTATTGAGAAAAGTTCACTATTGATTAACTTTTGCTTCTACTAGATGGTTGTTTGATGATTGCTAGTTGGTATAGAACAACACAATCAAAGAGCTATAGAAAAAGTTCATTATTAGTTAAAAGGACATAAATCCTTCCGGGATATCGTGCGACCCGATGAGATATAGCAGTTGGCAACGTTTACACAGGTTAGAGTTAATGTCGCCAAATCACCCTCGCACGCAAGAAAAAAACATGAAAATGAATTTGTTGGCAACATTTACATACGTTTGAACTAATGGCGCAAAACTGAGTCATGCAGGAAAGCCAACAGGGTTATAAGTTCCTTTAACTACACGAATTTATCGGGTTTCGACAATATAAGGACTTCAGACTGTAACTACTAAAGGATAATCAGCTTTGAAGAGGGCAAGATGCTGCTGCGTTATTTACAGGGGCTCGTCGTCCGTCACTCGCGTGCCACGTGAATATAGGCTGTATATGTGATGATAGAGGTGATACCAGCCAGAAGTCATATCATAAAACAATCTCTAACTGTATAAAGCAGTGACATTTGCCGCCATATTGGTACCAGTATGGGTTTTGAAGGGCATAACTACAAGGTGCACTACATAAAAATGGAGGGAAAAACAACGGAAGAGCGGATTTCTTAGGCTTAAAATAACGTTGTTTTCTCCAACAACAAAAATCGCGCGTTATAGGTCTAAGGAATCACTCTTCACAGCTTCGGCTTCAGTATGACGCCCTTCTGTTTCTCTCTGCAGTGCCCCTTGCAGATAACCCATTAAGTCTCCAGCGTAGAGTTATATACAATAATACTACGTCGTGTCACTGCTCTATTGAACGTTATTACATTTTACGCTTATGCGCTATTAAAATCACTGAAACTCTCATGGAATGCCTTTGTTGATAACTTGTCTCATATTCAAAGTTTCATTATTTATACCACTACGTTGTCCAGAGTGGTCTGAGCATCACTTCAGCATTGAGGTAAAAGCTCTGGTTATTACCGGAAGTTAGACTGGGTAGCAAAGACTAACCAGCTTCTGCGATTGCGCTGGCGACGTAGTGGTGCAAGTAATGACTTCCAACGTGCGACAAGTTGACAATAAAGACGTTCAGCGCGAGTTCCAGTGATTATAATAGTGATTATTAAAAAGAAAACTGATTGTTTTGTGATACGACTTCTGGCTGGTTTAACCCCTTTCATTGTATACAAAGCTTGTATCTATGTGGCGCGTGAGTGGCGGACGACGTGTCCCTGTCGCTTTATCTCTTTCACATCAACATACAATTTTCAGAGCATATCAGCAAATAGAAGGACAAATAAACTTGTCACACCATGCACCGCAAACCCTTCTGAGGGAGCACACCGAAATTCTGACCAACGTGAGCATGCACAGTCCAGTGGTCGGAGTGGTCACTTACCAGCCAAGTGAACACCTGATCGAATCCCATGAATGATTTATCTACTGTGGAGCTTAAAAAATTAGTATGATGATGAGAAAAAGATAGCCCTGTGCAGCATGGGGCAGCTAGCTGCTACCTTTTGATCAACATATGAAAAGCATCACCGATTCTTGCGTGAGTGTAGCTAGGTTAATGTTCAGGTTATATAATTGGTGAAATTAAAAACGTATTTACTACCTGGTTCACAGCAGCCTCTAGTTCTATTATCATTTAGCAATAATCAAACAATAACCATCTATCCAAAAGATAACCAAGAATTGAAATTAATCTGTACAAGATACCGTACAACTTCAATAGAGCAGCGTCAAGTGACGTCATATTGGCTACGAGACACAATTTGGAGGTAATAGCTACAAGGCGCACTAGATTAAAATGTAATGGGAAAAACGGCACTTCTAGCCAAGACAGTGCTTTGAGAGCGGATTTCTTACGCGTAAAAGAACGTTGTTTTCTCCAACAACAAAAATCGTGCGTTATAGGTTTAAGAAATCTAGTCTAATAGCATTGGCTTCAATAAGACGATCTTCTTTTCGCCCTCCAGTGCGCCTTGCAGCTAACCCAGTTACTGGCTCCACCATAGAGTTATACACAATAATACTACGTCGTGTCACTGCCCTATTGACGTAACCATGTGTTCATTCAGAAATAGACAACAGAAGCAAAGCGTGAATATAATACAGTGGAAGACGAATGTTTGATGTCTGTTGTTCCATGGGCTACAATACAATACAATACTTAATAACGTCTGCACAATAACACTTTCCATAATAATTTAACGCTAACAACACTAGAAGTAAGCGTTAATCCAGCTCACCTGACAGTGTTCTTAGATTTAAAAAAAACAAATCATTTGTTTAACAACAAGAATCAATGGAAAAATCTTACATGGTGTAATTCAGTGTAATAAACGGAGTGTAACGTTTACAGTAAAGAAGTTTTCAAAACCATATAGAGGTTTGGGTTCAAAAAACAACATGTGTATGCACAAAAAATATAAATTTCCTGAAAACTAAAAACTATCAAAATAAGGATATAGCCTGGTAGTTTTCAGCAAAATACGAAAAAGTAAAGTAATTATCACTCTCTCTCAGAATATTCAAGTAGGAGGAACATTGAACGTTGATTGTTTTCAATTCGTAAAAAAAAGAAAAAGAAAAACGTAAATTAATAGCAAATACTATCCGTGGAGTAAAAAGGATAAAGTTGCCTGCATTTCGTAAAATTCATTTTCACCAAGCTGTGTACCAAGCTTAAAATCTGAAGGGTGGAATATGACTCTATACATATAGTATCAATGTTGCAGCCTTTAGATTTTTTGCACGCAAGTACTTGATTTTTTTAAATTACTTGATGTTTTTATTTCAACACATAAAAGCTAGTACCATATGTTTTCGAGATCCGTGATTTGAATCAAACCTAAAACCGTCCTTGCATTGTATGAAGATCACTGCAGCTTAACAACGGCTTGCTAAATGTAAATCATTGTTTCACGTATGGGAATATCAAGACAAGGGGATATGAGCGTTTATGGTCTTTGTCCGTGCATTGCTGGAATACGCAAGTCAGGTGTGGTCACCATCCCTGCTAAAGGATATCGATCAGGTTGAGTCTGTGCAGCACCACTTTACGAAGGGCCTTCCTTGTCTGCAGGAACAACTTTACTGTGAGCACTTGTTGAAAACGGGTCTTGAATTACGTAGGCTGAAGTTTTATCTTATTCTCACTTTTAAATTTTTTTCTCGGTCTTGTGAAGGTGGACTTACCTTTCTTCGGCCTCAACTTGGTACGCTCTAACCGGGGTTACTCATGAAATTATTAGTCCCATCCTGCAATCGGGAAGTGCTGACGAAATTTCTTTGCCGTTAGGGTAATCCCATGCTGCAACTTCCTTCCAGAGGAGGCTATTTCAGCACGTTCGGCAGCTGGTTTCTGAAATGCTTTAGACTGAATCCCGCTTACAAAGTTTCTGAAGAGACCTGACTTTTTGTACTGTCAATATTTTCAACACCCAGAAAACTTAACTTGGCTTTTGTGGTCTCCGTGCGGGTTTTAAACTATACGATTGGTGTTGGTGGGACATCCCCTTCCCAAATTCCTTACCACTGTCTGTGGTTAAACTGTTTTATTATTACACACGACGTTATTCTTGTAACATCTTACCTAGGCTTTTATTGCTTGTTTTTTTTTTTCTGTTACGACAGCAAGTCGATAAGATAGAGTTCAGGAAAACCGCTGATGTGTTTTTAATACCGGGTCTGCTGATGACTGCGAACAGAACCATTTATTACTTTTTCTTGTTTTTTTTATTATTATTATTTTTATTTCTTTTGGTTTGTTTTGTTTTCTGTTCGTCGAAACGAATGATCAGTTGTGTGCTATGGACGTTCATGAAATCTTAACAAAAACAGCTGCAATGTTGTTCCGAGAGTCTATGTCGGATAAAAAAATAAAAAAAAATTAAAAGAAGCAGATTTCTTCTAATGACTCTGACTTAGAGCAACGCAGTTTATTTTTCGTGCAAGTTCATAACTGTTCCATGGCGAAAGAAGAAAGACCTACAAAATGAAATGTTAATAACAGCCACTGCTGTTGCGCCACGATTTTTGTGGGCAAGCCGTACTGTTAATCATTGAGTGAACTGAAATCTGGGTTTTAATAAAAAAAAAATTGTTTTAAAGTAGATTTGGTTCGAGTTTTTAAGGTCATTATCTTTCAAGTTACACAAATTAGGCAGAGCCCTCTTTTAGCCTTGAAACGTTTTAATTTTTTAGTGAAACTTGGAAAGATTGAGCCCGAGCTGTAAATGTAACGTGACAAATTTTCTGTGAAAAACATACCGGATGGCGCAGTTAATACAATCGTTTAAAGACAGACAATGTACGAGTTTAACCCCATCCACTTCAGATATACGTGCAGACAGGGGGCTTATTTTCAATTGGCCACTAACGTAATTCAATCACTCATCCTGTTTCGGGGGGGTATTGAGGCTTAACAGCGCGTCAACAGCTAATTCATTAGCACCAACCTCAGTCACAGCCCAGTGAGGCTAACAACTCAGCTGTTCATTTAGTCATTTCACTTGGGGTTCCCCAAGATGTTTCTACCAACTGCCTTAAAATTAATCTGAGGTTAATTAAAATAATATAATCAGAAGCATTAATCTAAAGGTTTTGCCAATTGCCTTAAAATTACCCATGTGTACCTACCCATCTACAGAACCATACATGGGACCTTAAATAGCTTTCTTTAAAGGATGAAGAAAACATTTATATTCGTATATGAGGTGTGGCACAAATTCAAGACGACTCACCCTCATCGAAAGAACAAAACTCATTGCTATGGGTGGAGTATGGGTGAGGATGAGGATCATCACCCAGAGCGGCACAGTACCAGGTTTTGTTCTTTCGACGAAGAAGACTCAGTAGTCGTGAAGTTTCCCCACAACATGTCCCCCAACATTAATTTTTCTTCTCAGTTTTTTAAATAAGAAAAAAAAGTTTCACAACGAGTGAAAATTAGTTGTCACATGGGTTTGGTGAGGAGTTGCATATCATTCTCCGAAACACATCTGGAGTTTTGGTGGGAACATCGGCACATCGCCTAAAAAACACTGCAAGAGTTTCAGTGGGATGCTGTGTCTCATCGTCTAAGAAATTGGCGGGTTATGAGGATCCTTAACCAAAATATGGCTGGAGTTTCAGTGGGATTCTGTGTCTCATCGTTCAAGATATTGGCGGGATATGACGATCCTCAACCAGGATATGGCTGGAGTTTTGGTGGAATTCACTGTCTCATCGTCCAAGATATTGGCGGGATATGACAATCCTTAACCAAAATATGGCTGGAGTTTTGGTGGGATTCTGTGTCTTATCGTCCAAGACATTGGCGGGATATGACAATCCTCAACCAAAATATGGGTGAAGTTTTGGTGGAATTCTGTGTCTCATCGTCCAAGACATTGGCGGGATATGACTATCCTCAACCAAAATATGGCTGGAGTTTTGGTAGGATATTGTCATGCCGTTGGTGCTCTCTCTTTACAGTTCAAGGTGTAGTTAAAAAAAATCTCGATTAAGGTAGCTTTAGACCATAAACTTGGTAACAGTATGCAAGTAAATACCCTGGCACTGATGGCGTAATAGTTTAAGTTTCTATCCTGTACCAAATTTAGTCCAAATGGCAACAAGGACAGAAGGACACCGAAAGCGATAAAAGAAGAATGATGTTCCACTCCACCCCGACATCCCCACCCGACGCTTAATGAGGAAATCCGTAAATGCCGACCACCACACACATAAACAATTTCTTGGAAGTCGTTTAAGACGGTGGTAACGCTAAATAAAGTTCCTTAACTCAAAGTAACTAGGAAGCTCGTCCCCATCTCATTTCACTTGCGGCTCTAACGTTTAGCATCGTGTAGTCATTTCCTCGAAACGAACCTATCGTGTATACGGTCCCTTCTCTCCTAGTATATCCGCTCACTCACCACCCCATCCCTATACCCGTATTGTTTTCCTGCTTGGCTGCTGATGAATGCTGAATTTGGCGTCTCTTATTGGACCCTTTCCTTTATTGACCGAGCCCCGCTCAATGTTGTTTACAGTTTAGACGAGACGTCCATTAACCGTCGAGACACTTGGCCTCGCTTGCTCCAACTGGATTTCCTTCGCTCTTGCAAGAGACAGAGAGAAGGAGCGACAGGGAGAGAAAGAGACTTTTCAAAACTGTGAGCGAATGGAATATGTCACTTTCGACCGATGAGTACCACAGATTATCAACAGATGAAAATTCCTCGATTTAATTATTTTCCAGTACCTTTTACTGAACGGTAGGTTGGCTGGCTCTCCCTCCGCTCACTCAGTTTCTGTTCCATCCATCGATTTTGGGTTAGTTGTGGTCTGGAGAAAATTGACTTTTTCTATTTTATTGTTAGGAAGACAGGGCCTCCTCAACGCTTTCAATTTGGGCTCGGAGATGTTTTTCTTAAGGGTATCTCGTTCTATTAAGTGGCTATTTTAGCCCCCTCTCCACTTCCCCAATTCATGAGCCAAGTCTTTTTTTTTTATAACAAGAACCACTCCATCGGGGGGTGAGTGTAAAAAAAAATTGTTGGACTTGTTTACAAGAGGTCGTTTCCTGTTATACCTCTCCGAGGAAGTTCATCCCTCTGAATAGTTTCCTCACTTTTTTTTTGTCGGTCATTCCCTACCCTAAACTCAGGCTGATTTAAGTGACGTTAAAACTGAGGATTGGATGAAGATGAAAAAAATCACGAGTTATAGACAATTTGTTGGAACAGTTCGTTGAGTTTCAAATTGAAGGGATGGACGTATACAAGATGGGTGTTTTGTGCACACATGGTAGGATACCAGCCAGTTTTGGAATGTAAAAGAATCCAACGTGGACGTCTGGTGAGTTTAAGCATACTAAAAAGGATATCCGTTGATGTATTAGTGATACAAAATTCAATTTTTAATTGAAATCGGGCTGTGGAGTTATGTATTCTTTCAAGACTAAGGCGATAATTTTTTAGGTAGGCCTAGCCTATACATTTTAGTTGAAAAAAAAAATACATTGATAAATTTTTATATTTAGGTCTAAAACCTAAATATAAAAAAGCAACTCGTAAAATATAATCCCCCCCCCCCCCCAAAAAAAAAGTAATTTTTGTTCTCACTTTTGAGAACAATTTATTCAAGCTTTGGTTGCACACGAGTTGCCCGAGGAACGATTCCAATCCTGTATCAGTGTCCTCGTAATCCCCGCAGTGATATCAGCAGACGCAGACAAAAATCGTGCCATTTTCATGCGGCCGTGGCTTTAAATTCAAACGTTAAACCAGAAAAAAAAAATCTCGCTGACTTCTTCCGTATATACACCGTTGGAGACTTGAGTTGTAGTCTGGCGTTAGCATGGGCGATTTTATTCACGGAAGCGCCACCGTTTGTAACAGGAGAACGCGCCCATACACACGTACACGTACACACACGCCACGGGCTACGAATTGAATCCACCCAATTTCATCAGCGGCAATGGTCCTTCCGTCCCACCGTCCGTCCGTCCGACCTCGACGACTCGTCCTATTTAGTGTAGTGAGTCGTCGAGGCGCTCTTGGGTGTTGTTTACATCACTCTCCCTGTTTTCCCGGAAGGAAAGGCGGAAGTAAGGAGAACTTGTCGTTTGCAATGCATCGCAACTCCTCCTCGCAACTCTCCAGGTCGCCACTAGTTAGTATATCCCAAAACCAGGACTCCTCTAGGTGCACTACGCAATATTACAGTCGGTAACACGGATCCAACGTGGCTGAGATATTTGGTAAATTATGCTTGTGACGAAGAGGGTCGTTTTATTTTGTTTGTGCCAGTACGTTTCGAGTAATTACACTGAAGACCTAGCTGTCGACGCGCCATTAAGCCTTATTCTGGGGGGGGGGGGGGGGGCAACAAACAAAATACTATAAAGATGGTCAGATGTAATTGCATACTTGATCATACTGGTGTCGTGAGTTGGTTGTCTGGCAAAAATAATTCGGTTACCTGGTTTCTCTAAGCATGACATTACTTTTTTAGTTGAAAGACGTGAATATTGCTGTATTCACACACTGTATTGCCTTGTTCAGAGTTTACAAACGAAAACCTTGGAAGATGGTACTGTCGTCTGTGCAACTGAAAGTATACGGGAATCATATCTTGAAACGCATATCTTGAAATATCTCACATTTTGAAATCCCGCGGGGTTAGAAACCAAAGTTTAAGAAATCCTGGCCTAGTATATTATATCCACCCAAAACCAAAACTGGTAAGAGGAGCCGCCAAGTTTACAAAAAGGGTCGGCCTTACAAAGTAGTTATATCATTCAACCAGGGAAAGGCCGCCAAGGTTAATCCTATTAGCCAAGTTAATCGCACCTACTAATAGTTCGAAGGTTAAATGAAAACTAGAAGATTGCTACTAACGGTAGCAATCTTCAAGTTTTCATTTAACATCCAGAGTATTATTCGGTGCGATTAACTTGGCTAATAGGATTAACCTTGGCGGCCTTTCCCTGGTTGAATGATATCACTACTTTGAAAGGCCGACCCTTTTTGTAAACTTGACGGCTTCTCTTACCAGTTTCGGTTTTGGGTGGATATCACGACTTTCATAGGCCTGTGAATGTACAAAAAATCCCACGGTGTAATTGTCACCCCTGCCTTTTTTGTCTGGTATTTATTTTATCTGGTAAATATTATTATAATTTATATTTACACCGAGAGTTCAGCTTATAGCTCTACATCTGCTTCTACTCTAGCTTTATTATTGCAACTCAAGCTTTCTTCAGTTACGTAGCCTGATAGCAAGGCCAGAATTTGTTATGAATGATGCAAATAGTCTTTGCATTGTGCCACCCTTTCCCCTTATATGGTTTTTGTTTTTTTTCCCGCAAACTTCTTAAGAGTAGCTTTTTAAGTAAGGCCACAGTAAAAGTAAGCAAGTGTATTTTGCTGATCACTGGGTGTTCTTGGCTTGAATGGAAACGGCCAAACGTATCCTGAATTAAAATCGACCAATCCGGACCAAGACTGTATGCCACATTGCCTTGTTTTACATTACCACAGATTACCTGCTTTCTCAGTTTTATCTAAACAAAACCAACAGAATGTTACCACTCTGGTCTCTTTTAAACAGCTAATATTTTACCGACGTGACCTATTTAATTACCATGATTAGAATCAGTCTATAACCTGCTAGAGAGGAGCCCTTCCCCTTCGTTACAACCACGTATAATAATTAGCAACGATCCCTTCAGAAATAGCATTTTCCTGTCCTAATATAAGGGAAATCTGTGCATGGTTAAATTAAGGAGGGTGTTGTTAAAAAGAGAATGCCACTTGCATAAGAGAAACGCGTCTTACGACATTCTCAATTTAGTACACCCATACATGAGGACTATCTTGGTCATTTTAAGATAAGATAAAAACACCGAGAAGAACATTAAACGATAAATAAAGGAACCTATTAGTTCGAAGCTGACAGCGTACATTGAATTAATTTTTCAACGGAAAACTTTAAAACATTGATTCAAGACACATAACACACAACGTGTCAACATATGGTTGCCATGAGAGAGTGAAGGAACCCTCTAAACTGAAGGATAAGTCTAAACTGAAGTGAAGGAGCACTCTAAACTGAAGGATAAACTAAAGTGAAGGAGCACTCTAAACTGAAGGATAAGTTTAAACTGAAGTGAAGGAGCACTCTAAACACTGAAGGATAAGTTTAAACTGAAGTGAAGGAGCACTCTAAACTGAAGGAAAAGTCTAAACTGAAGTGAAGGAGCACTCGTATAACTCCTTCACTCCAGTTTAGAGTTCAAACAGGATTGGTGAAGGGGCGGGGGATTCAAGCTAGGTCATTAGCGCCAACCTTAGTCACAGTGTAGTGGCCCGGGATGACACTGTGCCACATATTAAAGAGACGTTAACCAAACCCTAAATCTAGATCTTATTGTAAAGATCTTTAGTAGATGTTTAGGTGGAGGACGAAGACCATATTAAGGTATTATTTCACGAAGGGGCTGAAATGAAAAGCCTGCAATTTGAGAAGTATGGTTTGCATTTTTTTTTAATGTATTATTTGTTTGTTTATTTATAGATTTTATTTTTGCATTAATATTAGTACTACTCATACAAATAATATTTTTTTTTTAAATATCATAAAGGATGGGCCCAGTAAAATAAATCTACTTTGGCAGGGTATGGACTTAGGTTGAGAACATTTGTTTCTTCAACTTTCTTTTAGGGAATCTATTTGTTACTACAATACAGTTAGGGCATTTTTTTTTTAAAGAAAGTTGAACCAGGAGAAGCGTTCGCAATGTTAGGGTATAAGGAATTATAGAGTTGATCGTGGTTATCCGCATCTTGTCAGGATATGTTCGCTGTGGACCAAAAATGAATTTGGCATGGAAGACCAGACTAAAACTTGAGCTTATCAAGTAACATGATCTTTGCATCTATGACCTGACGTTCAGTTTTCCTGATGTTCATTCTCTGTGGCTCTTCAGCCACGTCTTCTGCGCCTATTTTCTTGGCGTTTTAGCTGCATTGGCTTAGTTTGGGCTCCGTGCTGTCACCCTTTTCGGTCCCCTTCTCTACACTTTACTTCTGGTCCTTTAAAAGGTTTCAGCTGTATATTGTATTGTTGGCCAAATTAGGCTAGGATTGTCAATATATGGGCACGAATAATCAAAGTGTTGCGTTGCCTTTCGATTGTGTTGACGAACGATCCACATCCTAAAGTTTAACCTTGCGCACATTTTCAGTATTAGGCCGTCATTTTCTTTTGAAGAAAGACTAAATTTGTATGAGGGGATTGAGGGGATTGGGAAATGGTGTTCAAGCTTAATGGCTGGCCTGCATCCTCGGAACAAGATTTGTTCTAGTATGTCGTACGTGCCATTTCGTCGCTGTATGAGCTTTGAAAAGGTGCTAGGAACATTTCATGAACCCAACACAGGCCGTTACAATCAGTTGTTAAAATCAGCAACAATGTAAGCATTTTAAGTCCTAATGAATTTTTACCTCCTTGCATGTGTAAAACTATATCGAGCGATAGGCTAACTTGAGACTTAATACCATCGACTAAAGAGGGACACCATTCGATTTTGGGGCTGTCAACTGAATTACGGCATTTTATAATTACTCAGTATTGGTGAACTGTCATTAGTTGGCAGTTCCTCTTTCGACTATACTGTCAAACGTCAGGATAGCCAGTCGTCATGTTTAGATGAAGTTGGATTCAGAGTGTGCAAGCGATCATTATTCATGAATTGTCATAAGTTGACTCAGTTCCTCTATCGCCTACACAGTCAACTCTTAGGCTCGCCAGTCGTTAGTTTTAGGTGAAGTTGGATTTACAGTGTGCTGGCAATCATTATTCACGAATTATTTAGAGTTGACAGTTCCACCTTCGCCTGTGCCGTGTACTGTTCCTGTACCAATCATAACGATGAAGCCGAAGTTGGAGCGTGCTAAGCAGACATTCAATTGTCTACGCCATCATCCACGCCACCAACACCTCCACTGCCACCATTGCCGCAAGCTCCACACCATTTGGTGAGCAGATGAAATGATACTGCATACAAGCGTTTGTGTGAATAAAGGTCTTCCTTCCTTCCTTGTTATTACTATCTCTCTCTCTCTCTGTCTCTTTCTCTCCATTCATTCTCTTCTTCTCCTCCTTTTTCTGTTTTCTTCTCACCTTACCAACCAGTTGGTGATGAGATCATAACAACGGCATGTAAAACTTGATACCTCATCATCAATAAATTTATCGCAGCTCCATTCTACTGTTTCTCGCACGATGAATGAGCATTTTAGGAGTCATCGTCACGCGTTTATATGTCATTCGGCGGGATTTGTGCTGAACGCACGCACGCACTGTCTACTGGGTCTCGTCATTTCCATCATGCTCCAGCGCGGTCACAAGATGGCGTTAAAACGCTGGAGTGCGACGACGGAAAAACCCCTGTAACTTCCCGTACGGACCATCAGTGCATTTCACTGTACTCTCCCGATTGGCTAATAAATCTCTGTCTCCTTAAAAGCGTTAGTACTCGTAGACGGGGGTGAGGGGTTTTGCCACGGTTTTTCGAGATCCTCCGCAAACACTGACTGCCGGAAGTTGAATGGACACACACACACACGGAACTCGGCATTCCCAAACTGCAGTAGGGCAAGTTAAAATCTAACCCGTAAAACATATAGGATCCGCAATCATTAGTTTTAGGATAATCGTTCGTCCTTTTAATGGCTGATGTTAATTTTTTTTGAGTCTGATTCAGGGATTTGGGTGTTGAGGACCGCAGTTCTAGCGTGAAGATCGAACAGTTTCAAGAAAAACTGGAGCATAATGAATTTATAAATACATAAAAGTTCTCTTTTATCGTAATGACCTCTTCTACGGCTGCGCTGAAAACTGCAAACTCTTTTAACCCAGAAGACAGCATGTTACTGTTTGTAGTCATGGTTTTAAACAATCCCAGATTGTTCATTAAAAATTATTGATTGTGCTTCTCATTGTGCAGGAAGTTTTATTTTTGTAGAAACTTTAATTATTTTGTGGTTGACGTGTTAGTCAATTTAAAAGGCACCTCCTGGTAGGCAATGGGACCACAAGAACATCGACAAGTACTCCTTTTAATTTTCGGGAAAAAAATATGTTTCCCTTGGTCACCCAAACGTACAATACAACACATAAATGAGAACGGTTGCCTAAAAATCACCATGTACCCCTTCCACAAGTTTATTTTTGCTTTCTCACAGAAAAAAAGGTCTTTTCTTACTTGTGATTTGCAGACTCTGTGTAGGGCTTTTATTATTTACATACGTCCAATCTCAGAATACGCTTGCCCGGTCTGGTCACCACTTCATGTCAAACACATAAAGCATTTGGAATCAGTCCAGAGAACCTTTACAAAGCATCTCCGAGGATTCGGTAATCCATCTTATAAACAACATTTGAGTACAACATTCGGCCTCGAATCACTTGAATTGCGACGCTTGCACGCTCATCTTTGTTTAAGCTATTCCATTTTACATGGACTTGTGCACATCGACCCTATAGTGTCCGCGGCCTATCCTGAGTTCTCCGCAGAACGAACACAGATAATCGATTGTACGTTTTCAGTAGCAGAGTGTCTTGTTGATATCCAAGATGGTTACAAAAACAATGGCGGCCATCGATTACAGCCACCCCCTCCAGGAAGACGTAGCCGCTCACAAAATACTTGCAGGACTCAAAATACGCCGCGCATACAGTAACCTTTTCTTTAAGATCCGAGGTAATGACTACACACGTGGTCAACCCTTGAAACTCACCGCAAATTTTGTTAAGAAAGATTATACCAAGTACTTTTTCGCAAACAGAGTGGTACACCCTTGGAACAATCCCTCGTCCGGGTTTGTTACAGCGGTTAGTCTCTTCGCATTTAAACGGGGCCGTAAAGAAAACTGACCTCTGTTTTTCTTAAATGTTTTTTGGTGTTTTGGAGCGCTCACTTTTCGTGTTATATAATTTGTTTCAATAACTCGGGGAAGACATTAATGGACTGATCATCCCTTTCTGTTTCCCATTTCTACCTATTTTATGCAATAACTTTCTTATCATTATTATGATTACTAGAGAAAGCCCGTGCTATGCACGGGGCCGGTCATGAATTAAGTTTGCGGACACATTTCCCGGGACGTTTTCCCGGGACATTTTTCCGGCACGCTTCCCGACGACTTGTTAGATTGATCGACCACTCATGCCTGCCTCCTGTTTGCATGCAGGTAGAATGGGAGAGCGCATTTGCAATGCAGTTGCGAGGAGGGGAGAAGTGATTGTTCGGCCCGACGACTTGTCATATTGAACCTTTATTGAGTTGATCGACGACTCATGCCTGCCTCCTGTTTCCATGCAGGTAGAGTAGGAGAGTGTATTTTCAATGCGGGAGTGAGGAGGGGAGAAGTGGTTTTCCTTTTAGCCTTCCCTTTTCCCCGTAGCCTTCCTTTTAGCCGGCCTCCAGGATTATAATGTAGACTGAAATCAAAAAGCGCTGGCCACTTAGTTGCGACATGTAGCAAATTCACTCTTTTACAGCTTAAAGATAGTATATTTAAATAAAATCAAGACACGTTTTAGCGTTTACCCGGTCCGTTAAGCGTAGAAATGTTACATGTCCAGTTTTATTTTACACTGGACACACTGCTGTGCAAAATCGATTTTGTAAGCGATCAATGGAGAACAGCATGATTCAGTGACCCTCCTAGCAGTGAACAGACGAAAAAACAAGAAAGAAAAGCCCCCCAAAAGATAAATAAAAAATAAAACACAAGGAACATAAAAAAAATAAATAAAAAATAAAAATCGCACAACAACTAAAAAATGGAAGGAGAAAATAGCGGCAGGCCCTCGTGCAGAGATGTCAAAACGTTAGAGTTGAAGGCGGACACGACCGCCCTAACCCTCAAAACTCCACTGCGCAATCGCGCATACATGCGTTCTCGTGGACACCCCAGGCTGGAGATACAGCATTTTCGTCGTGACAACGCCGAGCGTCAATTTTCTTCTTTCATTTTTATTTTATCTTATTTTGTTGTTGTACAAGGCCATGTTGGAGGTAACGTACGAACTATACCCGCTATGCACAACCGTCCGTTAAGGGTTGAAAGTTATGTAAGCATTTACAAAAGGAAAGAGAGGTGGAGTGTCCAGCATTTGTGTCACAGCTTCAATAGACAAATTCAAACCTATATATGTGATCCTTATGAGTATTCACAGCTATACAAAACGTATTGGGGGGGGGGTGCGTTTGCTAACATTAAATTCTTCCATATTGCATGACCTCTGCATGAAGTCAGCATGAACAAACTGGAGTCCTGTGAGCTCCAACTCACCAGATGGTGTTCTCCTCTATTCGCTATCTTTCCTAATCAAAACGTCTGCACTCCTCGAACCTTCCGACTATCCAAAGGTTTGTTTAACATTTCTGTAATGTGTGGCGCAGTGGCAACCAGTGTCATTACACTGTGACTGAGATTGGCGCTAATGCCCTAGCTGTCGACGCGCCATTAAGCCATAACCCTTCCCGGGACTATGCACGACTGCTTTTTTTCGTGGCGATGTCGAGCTCGCCTACCAAATTCTTCTTCACTTAGTTGATGTTGACAGTAAATCCTTGCTAAACTTGCTTTCACCTCGAATCGTGGACACCATTTCAAGACTGTTTGACGTCCTGCGAGACTGAACATTCGTCCACGTTGTGTTGCAGAATGGGATGTTTGCCGTTTTCTGTGCACCATCCCATGTTTTCTTTAAAACCAGGTTCGACTTTGTTGTGAGTGTTCCCTGTTAATGGTCGGGTGGGGGCTTTCTAGTCCTGGAATATGCATCGTCAATTTTTGTGTTATGTTTTATTTTGTGGCCCATCCTGTTTTTCCTTTGCTCCAAAAATAAATTGTAGTTCATTCATTCATTCAATTTCGTGCTGTTAATATTTCGTCCGTCCTGATTGTAATAGAATGCGACCAAAGCGTTGAGCAAGATTCATTTTGCAGATTTATTTTATTTATTTAAATACTGTTGCCGATTTTTT
The DNA here is from genome assembly GCA_023313725.1 of Lithobius niger. Lineage (NCBI taxonomy): Eukaryota > Metazoa > Arthropoda > Chilopoda > Lithobiomorpha > Lithobiidae > Lithobius > Lithobius niger. The sequence continues at coordinate 21,358 of JAHWFP010229474.1, read as the reverse complement.
TGTAAATGCTAATGCGTGCTGTGAAAAAGGTCATTAGCGCCAACGCAGCTGTCGACGTGCCATTAAGATTTGAGGTTTGGTTGACATCTCTGTAATGTGTAACGCAGTGGCAGCCTGGGGCACTGCTGTGTGACTGAGGTTGGTGCTGATGACCTAGCTGTCACCACGCCATTAAGCCTCAATCCCCCCCTCCATTAAGCCTCACCCCCCCCTCCCCTCCATTAAGCCCCATCCCCCTCTCCCACTGTAAAAAGGTAAATCTGCTAATACAGTACCAAAGGAAAAAGCAATAGCACAACAGCTAAACTCATACACTAAGAATAGACAAGGTTTGATTAAAAAGGACCATAACAAAAGCTTACGGATTTTACTATGTATACTAACGATTGACCTAACACTCGTCTGTGCTTCTAAACACCATCAATTTCTTAGATGTTGGACATTATGTAAAATGACAACAAAACAACAAAAAAACAACAAGGTCCAATCATTAATTCTTGTTGACAGCAAATAGTGTGCAAGGACTCTGATTTAAATTCTCCGCATGTACTACTTTAATGATTCGGCTGCTGCCGAAGGCCATTTATTCGCTATCCAGAAAGTTGACTTTGACGTTTTTACGTCGAGGAATTTTATCTCGAAGCGCGTGCTCTTGAAAACTTAAATGCTGACTCACTCGCTAGCAAACGCCACAATTGTTGGTGTGTCGCGATTTTCTGAGGGGAAAACGTTAAAAAAAAAAGAAAGTAAGTTGTTCGCTGGACATTTGCGATGCAGTAAAATTCGCACAAACATTTCATTTACGGTCTGCAGTGAAGTCGAAGACGTCTGTCGGTCTGCTGGCGAAAACAAGCGTCAGCATAAAACCGAAAGCTCGATGCAGCAAGACACACATTTGGCATTTATTTGTATGATTCCATTTTTTAAAAAGATTTTATTGTTTAAAGCTTGGTAATATTTAAGCCATTCTCAACTTAATGTGATATATGGTTAAATAAAACAAATTTCACGTCGAGTGAAATACGATATCTTTGTTACCGATAAAATATCACGGTCCTCATGTAAGTCACACCATGAACTTCCATGTTAAACGTCAATATTTGAAACGCAATAGTTTCCACCAGAATTGACAGAGATCAGCAAACGTCGGTGGGGTCAAGGCACAACTATTTCATTGCATTAAATATTGTAATGGCGACATTCGTTTGGCGTCCGCAGTTCGGCCTACAGTTGTTGTAGTTGTGGTTGTTGTTACTCTTTCCTCTGACATGGAGATTGAACAAATGAACCGATTTTCAAATTTTACAGCTTAACGTAGGTTTCAGCAAGGCCTAGGGCCTTTTGGACGCTACTTTAATGTGACTACACTATTCTTAATGATGTTCTTCTTTTTGTTGGGGTATTTTCCTCTCACCTAGAGTTCGAACCAATGAACTGATTTAAATTTTTTTTAATGAAACCAATAGCATACGTGTAACTGCTGGGCCATGTCGTTTCTCTGGCATAATGTTAGTCCGTAATTTTATGTGTCGGCTTTAATTTGAAATAAGTTATCGACTGTGCGTCGAAAAGATACTTTGTTTTATTGTGGATATATGTTTGGCAGAGTTAGCATTAAACAGGACGGAAGCCAATGGCTCTAGATGGGTTAAATAAATACGGAAACAAACCTATTTACGTTGCCTTTTGGACTTACATGTCAGACTGCCTGCCGTGTCAGTATGGCTCAGCGGTAGAACTTCGTCCTTTGATTTCAAAGGTGGTGGGATCGATTCCCATCTCTACCAAAGTTAAGCAAATTTCACTCTGGCTCCTTTTTGAGTATCGACTCTGTGCTTGCATCTCTAGTTTCGAATTTCGTATTTACGTGTGTACAAACCCAAACGTAAAATCTTTACACCCGTGCCAACTGCGACATTATTAATTCGAACCTCATCCAGTACTAATTTTCATTGAGGAAACATTTCCCCATACAGTTTCGAATACCCAGTAACGAATGCTGACTCCGTAAACAATAAAAATTGAATTCCAAAACGATTTTCAAAAAAATATTTTTAAATTTTTCTTAAAAAGCAAAGCTGTTGATGCAGTCCTGACGATGGAAACCTGTGTTGATATTACTTAGGTTTATGTTTATTCCCATCACCTATTGTACTGGTTTTACCCAAACACAAAAGAAGTGGAAATATTTACGAAGAAAGCATAACGTTAATTTAAAACGGAATAATATAAATAAGCTATCTTTGTAGTGATGCACACGCAGCCAGGTTTCATGCATTTTGGCGACACAACCAAAGCACATATACAATAATTCACTAAAAGTTTGTGATTAGTTAAGAAGTCACCCACTGACGGGTCAATGAATCGCAAGTACATAAAATGCAATAACACCTTTAATTTTCGGCGAAATTAAAATCTTCAGGCCTTGATCATCTACAAAAATCACAACATGGTTGTTGAGTTGAGGCATAGCTTTTTTGTGATTTTTGTAGGTGATCAAGGCCCGAAGATTTTAATTTGGCCGAAAATTAAAGGTGTTATTTATTGCATTTTATGTAGAGAGGGTAGCAAAAGGTTTGGTCTGCTAACAATGATCAAATACAACAATTCAGATTTGCGGTATTGTTGTGTTCCATTTGCATTGAATAGAACATAACAATACCGTAATTCTTAACTGTTGTAGTTGATCATTGTTAACATACCCAACTTTTTGCTCCCCCCTGTACTCGCGATTCATTGCCCTGCCAGTGGATGCCTTCTTAATTCACCATCCAAACTCGCAAAACAACGTATTACTAAAACTTTGTGCTTCAGCGAATATACTTGGTTAATTCCTGTATTGTCAGGTAACGCAGCAAGTGTTCCAGCATTATGAAATAAATTGTTGCTGAATGACACCCAGTAGGTCCATTTCCTCTATACACTGAAATTCATATGAAGTCTACAGATTCCGTTTTTTTTTGTTTTTTTTTTTTGCAGGCGTTCCAGATGCACCTAAAGTAATGAAGTTGGCCGAAGCTGGAAACCGTTCCGTAGAATTAGCATGGAATCCACCATACGATGGAAATAGCCGAATATCGAAATATATTGTTCAGTATAAAACTGTTTTAGGTAAGCACCACAGCATCTTCTTTTCCTTTAAGACTATTGTTGGTAATCTGAGTACATTATGACAAGGGAAACGAAGTAGATTAACTTGTTATAACTAATGCCTTTAATACTCACTTAGTTATAGAGAAAAGCCAGATGCACTGTCATAGGAACACTTAATGTAGTGTGCTAGTACAATAGACCAGCGTCAAGTAACGTCATACTAGCTACGAGATAGCATCTGGAGGGGATGGCTACAAGGGGCACTAGATTTAAATGTAAGGAAAAACAACGGCACTTCTAGTCAAGACAGTGCTTTGACAGCAGATTTCTTAGGCTTAAAAAAACGTTGTTTTCTTCAACAACAAAAATCGCGCGTTATAGGCTTAAGAAATCCAGTCTAATAGCATTGGCTTATAGTAAGACGACCTTCTTTTCGCCCTCCAGTGACCCTTGCAGCTAACCCAGTTACTGGCTCCAGAATAGAGTTATATACAATAATACAACGTTGTGTCACTGCCCTATTGTCATCTGGAAATCATCCACAACTTAGTCATTAAGTTTACCAGTAATTCCAAGTTCTTCTATTTACTTTTTCTGCACGGTCATAGAAACACACTAGAACTCACATTTCTGGGAATATCACATGTTTTGTCCCCCTGGCAATATTTAAGTTAAACTTTACCAGTAATTTCAAGGTCTTGTATTTCCTTCCCCGGAAAGTCATAGAAACATGCTAAAACTTGTATTTCGTCATAGTCTAAATAGTTTATTTTCTACGACTATGGGCCAAGCGTTATTTCCCAATAAGTTAAGCATTAAAGTTTGTCAGCTATTGCAAGTTATTTTATTTCTTTTTCCCACCCAGTCATAGAAACATTCTATTGCTTAATTTAGGTTTCGACATAAACTGTGTTTCTGTTATAGTGTAAATGACTTTGCACACAATTACCCATTCATGGCCCGATATGTTGAACATTACTTAAAACTTAATTTGTGCAATATAAACTCCACGTCAGATCAAATCAACTTTTACTTAGAAAAGGCATAAAAAATCTCTATGTTAACAGGGTCCTTTCCTGTATCATTCCTTTCCACCTAGCTCCTATATTGTTTCACATGTAAAAAGTTGAACAAATGTACAAATATTGTTATGGAATAAGGTTAGGCTAGTATATTATAAGCAAATTGTACACAAACAATAGCTAAAGTGTGCGCGGCCTATCTTGAGTTCGCCGCAGAACGAACACAGATAATCGATTGTACGTTTTTGGCAGCAGAGTGCCTTGTTGATATCCAAGATGGTTACAAAAACAATGGCGGCCGTCGATTAAAGCCGCCCCCTCCAGGAAGACGTGGTCGCTCGTAAAATACTTCCAGGACTCAAGATACGTCACGCACACGATAAGAAGTCTATAATTTCAAAATCAGACTTAGTATCTATTCATCAGAACGACGTAGCTGTCTTCGATTCAAGGGCATTTTCAAAAATTAATTAGCTTATATTTTGTTGGAGTGACGTAGCTATCTTCGATTGTGGGGCATCTTTACAAACCACGATGACTGAGCCGTAAGAACTTCCTTTGTTCAACTCTGGTCACGTCTTTCTGCGTCTTCGAATCCTTGGTTGCTTGTAATGGATGATTCTTCTATGTTGTACTTGTCTCCTAATAAACGCATGTAGATCCAGTGTATATAACATTCTACGAAAACTTCCCTTGGTACGCAAACCAACCGCCTCAGAACTAAGGGCTTTCCAGACCAAACAACGCGCACCGCGGAGAAATATTTCCTAAAGTCGCGATGGGACCCTTGAACTGCCAGCTTCCAAGGATGACCCCTGGTGTGTTGGTTCCGCGGCGCAGGGTCAAAAAAAAAAGGCAAGTCCACAGATATAAGTCTCTGTATAATCTTATGCGTCACGATTCCGTAACGTAGGACGTAGCCCCCCGTAATCAAGTGGGGACTTTCTGTTTAATGCTAGGTCGCACGTCCTCATAATCAAGTGGGATTTCTATAGATTTATTCTTCTATGATAATTAGTTCCTGCCTGTCAAAGCTTTGCCGAGTTCCATACTGTGCTAGCAAGCTCATTGTTGGTCCTTGTCAGACGTGAGTATTTTAACTACGACTGTGTGGATCCTTTCAAAGACTTTAAACAAAGTAAGTTGGACAGTTAGCAGCTTAGGGTTGCTCACCTAGGAGGCTGGGTTAAGGCTTCCACAAAACGTTCGTGACGTCGCCTTCCAACTGGTTTGTTTACTTCCGGATTCCTGGCCTGGAACTTTCTCGGAGTTTCTTCTCCAGGAAACCGGTACTGCCCATGTGTGACATTTCACTTCTTGTTGACTCAGGAATTGGGGATTGATGTACAAGGTCAATAGCTCCTGAAGTCACAAACATGATTAATTTACACAAATCATGGCGCTGTTTATTTCTGAACAAGCTGACAGTCCTCTTGTTCTAGTCATGCCTATTTTGATTGCCGTATCTTGTGCATCGGCGTAATACTGCATCGGCGTCTTAAAAGATCCTTATAATAGGTTGGAAATGCATCTCCGTCTGCTCCACACAAGTAAAAACCAGAAAAACCTAATCCACGTTCGGCTTTATTTTCGTAGTCAGCTCTTTTTTTTTCCCGGGAATCTAGAAAAGAACAGCTGTGTGTCGATTGTACATAGTTGAGTTGGGTTTTCTCTCTCTCGCTCTCTCTCTTTCTCTCTTTTTGTGTACACCACCACCACCAACTGAACCAAAGAACGAAAAAAAAAGGGGAAAAAGGGAAAGGAAATTTCAGCTGCGGAAAGTAATTGCTTAGTTTTGCTTTTCGATTGCCGCCTACATCACCGGCACAAAGGAGAAAAACATTCTTTGCGGGGAGCCTTTTAGGAAGAATGTTTGAGTTTTCTTTTCTGTAAGAAGAAAGATCGATTTTTCGTATCGGTGTGGTGGGAAGGGATTATTGCATAAAACAGCAATGCACGGAAGACTTAAGTGTGGGCGGGTATACCGGGTACACAGTAATGATTGCGTACAAAACCTGCAATGTTTAAGTGCATCGGTTAAACACTCCCACACGAGTGGATGCTGCTATAGTCGGTTTGAAAGTTGTCAGAAGTTTGTTTTTTGTGTGTTTTTTGTTGTTGTTGTTGTTGTTGTTGCTTTGACGTAGGCGGTCAGCGGTCTTTCACTAAATGTTTCGAGAGTGGAATATTTGCTGCGTTGGTCTTTGTTGGTGCAAATTGGGACGATGTAAAACACCGTCAAAGGTTGTGCGCCATTCTGGTAAAACCCTGCAGCCGCTACCGCCTGTTGTTGTGTGCGTAATTTCATCAGTAAGCGTAACAAATAATTTACGGCCTGACCTAGCTGCGATACGAGCCGTAAAGACTGGTTAGGTTGGCATAAAAGTTAAATTTTGTTCATCAGTGTTCTTCAGCCATTAACGGAAACACAGTTTTTCGACGAAAATACTGAACTTTCCTGAGTTTTACCGGTTTTCCACAGAGTAGTTGAGTAGTTGAGGGCATTTACCGATAATTATTGGAGGAAGGAATTTTTTTCTTAACTTTCTCTAAAGCAAAACTATAAGACGACCAAAAGGGGTGATATCATACAAAAACCCCATAAGGAGAAAGGGACCCGTCAAATTTTTCGCCAAAGAAAGTAGTGACATCAGAGCCAAAAAGGTTGCCACCAAGTTTTCCGTCCCAACCCTGATCACTCAATCTTAACTGACACTTCGGTAATTGTCAGTTAAGCTAGCGCGATCACGGTTCGGACCACAAACTCGGTGGCAGCCATTTTTGCTCTGATATCACTACTTTCTATGGCAAAAACTAGATGGGTCCCTTTTTCCCTTATGGGTTTTTTTGTATTACTGTTTACGTCGTGCAAAAGAGCAATGAATTCCATTTAATGGACTCTAGGTGTCAATGCAGAAACAGAAGGATAAGATTTTTAATGCAGAATGTTAAAGCAATAAGTTTTTATGCTGTTTTCCCTGAATTTTCCGGTTTTTTTTGGTGTGAAAACTCAGCGATTTCCCCGCGTTTTCCCTGAGTTTCAAACATAGTTTAAATTCCGTGAGTTTTACAGGCATTCCTGGTTCTCCAGGTTGGTGGGAACCCTGGGAAAGACATAATGCGCATTGGTTTTAGGTGTCAATTTATACGTCAGGTCTTAGTTATACGTTAATTTCAGATTAATTTCCAGGAATAATGATGTCTGAATTATTTGGTATTTCTGAGTCAATATCACTCGAATCCCGCTGACGCTGACGAAAGTGAATAAAAAAAAAACAACAAAGTGGAGCTAAAGCAGACAAAACAAAATATGTACACTTACAATAAGCAAAATGATGATGTTTTAACGAGAGTTTGTTTGCCATTCCCATGTCCTTTAGAAGTTGAGAAAACTTGTTTCTTAAAGTTGGTAGATCGAAGTATTGTTTTTTTATTCAGATTGACATATCATTTTTATTTTACCCAAACCACTGTATCCAACCTATCCAATAACACTGCAGCCATGTATGCCCATGAACGATGAAAAAATTATTTTTTAATGTGATTTTTAAATATTTAGCTGAAACTAAGAGAAGTCTGAAATGGCTGAGCTTATTTCTGGCTAACCAGAAGTTAGCCAAATTTTGCATTGAAGCTGCTGAAAATGGATAGAGAAAAATTGCGGCTTCATGGCTCTACATTGTAGTGTATTTTAAAATGCAACAAACTAAAATAAATCGAGAGTAGGACCAACAGGGAAAACGTAGCGAAATAGATGTGTTACATATAAATAAGGAATAAAGCACAAGGTAAAAGGTAAACGAAGCAAACACTCTGCATTAAAGACTGGCCTTGTGAGGATACAAGATATACTAATTTAAGAAAGAGATACCTTATTTATTACTCCTATTGTTTCTAGTGTGGAGGCCAAGAAGCAATGTTGCTTTCCCCCTTGTGTATGTTTGCGACCTCTTGGTCACCACTGAGAAAGATTGATCAGTTACTTAACCCGGCTGGAGCCTGTAGCCAGTATCCGCCCCGGTTGCGCAGTGGTTAGAGCACCGGCCTAGTTAGCGGGAAGTCCTAGGTTCCAGTCTCGGTCGGGCCAAATTTGTCTTTTCTTTCTTTCTCAGATTAGTGTATCTTGTATCCTCTCAAAGCCAGTCTTTAATGCAGACTAGACGTGTTAGATTATTATTTTCTTGTGCATGTTTTCGCTTCCGAGATCGAAAGACTTTCGTTTAATTGCCGTAATTATTCTGACAAGGGAAATTTTCCCTAATTATTGCTTCTCGTTTGCCACCTTTAGCAATTCATGATGTTAGCACCATTAGGGTTCTTTGAATATTGAGTAAATTTAATAATCAAAGAAAACAATGAGGCTAACACCATGAGCTGCTAAAGGTGACAAATGAAAAGCAATCAAATGAGGCAGGTCGGAAATAGTCAAAACAGTGACAACACACAAAAAATGACGCAAGCTCTTAACATTAATTTCGCTGCTGACCGCAAGTCTGAATGCTTATTAAAAGTGTGTTGCAAAATTATATCATACTTCTGATTGTTGTCAGATGCCTGTGGTTTAATTACAGCGAACGGAATTTTGAGTGTTCTCATAAAAGGAATCTGCAATGATGCAATCAGATTCGTCAACGCCAAACTGTGGGAGGGATACCAATTTTATAACCGACATCAATTATTCACGTGCGATTTTCACGAAACACTTGCTTAACGTCTCACACTTTTCTCGAAGGTTCGGCTGGCTACTGTGCTAGGATTACGGGAACAACCAACTGACAACAACAGAACGCCAATGGCAACTGCCTTACAACAAAGAGAGATTATATCGTAGAAAATAATGGTTCAATGCAGAAAATAATGCACAGTGGGTAATGATTCATTACTATCACGGGTTGATACACATTATTTCCAGGTAACCAGTTCCACTTAAAAATGCGTCCACAGCTACCAAAAGAAATAGTCCCTCTGTAAAAGCCTATTGTAAAACATTTTCGCATTAACTTATGAATTATAAAGGTGTCTTCTTTATTTCAATAAAAATAACTAACATCTTTGAGGCATTCAGCCTATATTAACGTGGCGTTCCTTTGTGTCTAATTGGCGTAAGAAAATTAGTTGACAAACAATAGATAGGAACCTATGAAAGGCAAATTTGCCAAATACGCGTAGTAGGACCCGGAACTCGGAATTATAAGTTGAAACCCCAGCATCGTATAGCTGTAAGGAGAGCTGTAAGGAGAGCTATAGCTATATAGGTGGAGTGCAGAAACCTTTTTTTTTCGGAATTCCTTATTGGCAGAGTGTGGAAAAGTTGCTCTTGGGGATTAATATCACACACACAAAATTTCATCACTATGTGGTCATGTCTGGAGGTGCCCGAATGGCCTTTAAGTTTAACATGGTACGGTACCTGGGCGGAGCGGCCAAAAAGGCGAAAATGATGAATTTAAATTTAATTTTAACATTATCTCATTAAACACTCAGACTAAGAAATTACCCGTAATTTTCCCCTACCCCCACCCCCCAAAAAAAATTCTGCGCGAAGTTGTAGTTAAGGCCAAAATTGCCTAGAAGGCCATTTTAGCCAATTTTTTATGCTAAATTATTCCCACAGTTTACGAGAAAAATAAAATTCTATGTAATTACGGCATGCTAACGTAGTTTCAGAGAGATTCGAATGCGATGATCTTCAAAATTAGATTGTAAAACAGTCAAATTATCATTTTTGCCTTTTTCGCCATTCCACCCATCGCCATACAATGATAAACTCAAAGGATTATTGAGGCACCTCAAGACATGACCCGAGAGTGATGAAAATTTTTGTGTGTTATAGTGTTACCCAAGAGCAACTGGTCCACACTCTGCCAATGCGGAATTCCATAAAAAGGTTTTTACAGTTTAATTTAATTTGTTACCCGGCCTTGTGAGTTTTGCCTCGTCAGAGGGTAACTATTTTACCTATCGTGTCCACGGCCTATGTTGAGTTCGCCCCAGAACGACACAGATAATTAATTGTATGTTTTTGGTAGCAGAGTGCCTTTTTTCAAGATGGTTACAAAAACAATGGCGGCCGTCGATTAAACCCGCTCCCTCCAGAAAGACGTAGCCGCTCATAAAATACCTACAGGACTCAAGATACGCTGCGCACACAATAACCTTTTACACTCCACCTTTGTAATCAGTTGAAACAGTAATTCTTTCGTAGCACATTTGTCAAGTAGGGCGCTGCAGTCCCCAACTGTCTTAAACCTGGCCTACCCTTGTTATTAAACCCTCTGTAATGTGTCGTGCACAATAGCAACCCAGACCACGGGACTGTGACCGAGGTTGGCGCTAATGACCTAGCTGTCGACGTGCCATTAAGCATCAATCCTCCCTTTTTATTAAACAATACATTTAAGACACCCACCATAACCTTTAACCCTTTTAACTGCATTAGAGTGCTGAAATTACGCAAACAGAAACTACTGAGGCATGTTGCGTGTTGCCAAAATAAACAAAACAAAAATTTTTCTCAACATGTGCTAGCTTTGATGTAAAATGTCTTTGTTCTTCCGTGTCTTCAAGTGCTAAACATGTAAAAACACAACTACGGTTGGGGAATCACAATTCCCTTCATCAGGTTTAATAAATTACAAAATAAAACGACAGACCAAAACCTCGGCAGGTATCTGCCTAGTCACACCATCTTTTAAAAGGCATAATGAGTACGAAATTAAAGAGAGAGAGATATAGAGAGTAACAGAGAGTGAGTAAAAAAAACCCTGAAATTTTCCCTCAAAAGGGCCAAAAATCAGAGGTGAAGCAACCAAGGAGGAAAGACTAATTTTTGGCCCTTTTGAGGGAAAATTTGAGAAGTTTTTACTTACTCTCTTTTACTCTCTCTCTCTCTCTCTCTCTCTTTTGAATTTCGTACTCATTAACCCTTTTAAAAAACAGTGTGATTAGGTAGATACCTGCCGAGATTTTGGTATGTCTTTTTATTTGTAATTCAGTATACCTGATGAGGGGAATTGTGATTCCCGAAACGTAGTTTTGTTTTTACATTTTTAACACTTGAGGGCTTTGTTCTGACCAGTGTCGTGCTTGTTCCTTTGCGTTCTGTGAGTGCTTCGTGAGTATGTAACTGCGTTCTAACTCGCATTCATTTTATCCGTATTAAATTTTTGCAGGCGAGTGGTCAGATGGTGGCAGCAATTTGTCCGTTTCCGGAGGACAAAGCGCAGTGGTGGTCCGCAGTTTGACGCCCTCCATCGGCTACCATTTCCGGATGTTTGCCGAGAACGGCGTTGGCCTGAGCGCACCCAGTGACGTCATTACCATCACAATGGAGGAAGAAGGTCAGTTGAAAAAAAAAACAACCTTTATTTGAAATTGCTTTGCACAAGTTCACAATATTACGTTTTGCTGTAGCAGTGTACTTAACATGTCCGGGCAAGGAAACCACTGTTTAACCTTTGAACTCTTGGAATTTTACGTGTTCTTGCTCTTTTGGCAATCTTCACCGCAGAATGTCTGGGTCCTCTTCCCCCTCCCACTTACTTACTGGGTTTGGTTCGTTCGTTCACTCCTTGTCCGTCTTAACTTGGTGGTAAGTGTTGCTGACGTCATTCTAGTCGCCATGGAGAAACAGGGGGGGTCAGTGAAAGGTTCGTGTGGAAACGGCTGACCTGGGAGTAAGATCTACCCGGTCTTCACCAGAGTATAATTTTATATTGGTAACAGTTCCCCAAGGAGCCACTGCGTTTCAAAAGATTTGTCTGGCGAAAGTGGTGGGTTTCGAATTTCGAGTAGACCCAGGGTGCCCGAGCTGCCCTTTTTCTTCGGGAGATGTCACTTTCATCTTCCCGAATTTCTCAGATTATCTTCGCTGTTCTTTTTTTTCCTTTTTTTTTTTTATACGTTTTGGGGGTAGATAGTAAAAATATAAATGAAAAAGAAACTTCTACGAAATAACTACCAGAAATAAAATGTAGTAATTTGTGACCAGCGCTTTTTACGACTGAAGTTAAACCAGACAGTTGTGTATGTGTATCGTCTGTGCTTGCAGTCTTGCACGTCAAGAAAAAAGGATATATCGAGCATATGATTGAAGGGAAAGCCATTATAGGAATGTTAACTTCGAGAAATTATGCATTAGCCTCCACAATATTTATAGTAAAATAAGTACGGATCTGGTTTCAATACGTCATATTTTACTGCAATTAATGAAGATTGAGCATTGGATGAATTATTTATTGTACCCGCATTAATTAACATTTTAAGAAGAGATGTCGTTTTGTCCCGTTTTGGCCTGTGCGTCAGAATTATGTTGTTTGCATAATTTGCATACACACTGTTAGTTCGTAAAAAACGTCACAGTGCAGTGGTCCGGGTTGTCACTACGCCACACATTACAGAGATGTTAAACAAACCCCAAATCTAGATCTTATCATACATCTCCATTGGCGTCGATTCATACGTTGTGTAATTTCTTTGATTCCAAGAGCATAACAAAACCGATCTACTAATTATTTTGACGCAAACTAATCGCAATTATTGCTCACAGTTCGTCCATCACATTCCTCAGCATGCCTAGTTTCATCTACATCATTCGTACTTTGTAATGATTGCAATATCTACGTTCATAACACGTGACAACAATGGCTGGCCCGAATACAAAATGAATTTTGAGATCCATATAATTATGTGTCATGTTTCTCTGTTACTTTGTATAATGATGCAAAACATGACGTCATAGTTTTCTCAGAAAAACTTTACTTTGGAAGGTCAAAAGTTGGTTCAGGCATAATATAAACTTTGCATGAACAAACTATGACGTCATGAACAAACGTCGTGAGGGTCAAAAAAACTTTGACGTTATTTTTGAAAGTTTTTTCGCGTATTTCAGGGGATAAAATCATGTTACAGCTACAAAAATAGACCTAACGGAAGCGAAATTTAATTATCTTGCATTTGGTCCTGCTCCCATCTTTGTAGATTGGTTCAAGAGGAGTAGAGGTACACAATCGCAACCACGCATATCATACGTTTTTATTAATTTTAGATTTTTTTAAATTGTTGTTCTTACCCTATAGTTCTTTTAAAATATGCGCTACACACGAGTCAGAATTGTGTTACATTTGCAGCGGCGTACACTGGGGTCCGGCGGGATGGAGTTATTGCCCCTGCCCTTTTCGAAAACTGCAGTTTTTGTAAAAAAAATAAAATGGCCTCTTCTGCCGACATTTGTTGGTGCGGCGGTGCCTAGGAAAGGGCCTGATTGCCTACAAAAATCAGAAAAACTCCTAGAAGGGCAAAAAGGGTAAAAAAAAAAGAGGGGGGGGGGTTAACCGGACATTGGGTTTATGGTGCCCTTTTGCTAAAACTTGTCCCTGCCCTCCCGGGGGTGTGCACACTACTGGACATTTGTTTTAGCAAATTTTTGTTTTTAAACCTTTTTAGATTAACAGGCGTATTCCAGAAATCCGCTGAAGTGTGAGTGGGTCTAAAGGTGAGTGTAAGGGTCAAAACGCATAGAAATACCCTCAGATGTTAGGACACTCACATTCGCTTTTGTGGCTGTACTAAAATTGTTGATCCGTATATCTTAAATGTTTGCACTCACACGTTACACTCACAACCTAACATCCGTATTCCACAAATCCACACAAGTGTGAGTGTGAGATGGCAAGTGTGAGTGGAAACATCTAAGATGAGGATCAACAATTTTACTACAGCCGCAAAAGCGGATGTGAGTGCTCTAACTTGTGAGGGTATTTCTGTAGATGCGTTTTGACCCTTACACTCACCTTTAGACCCACTCGCACCTCAGTGGGTTTCTGGAATACGCCTGTTAGAAGCGCAATTTCCGCGCTCCAGGGACGCGTTTGGTGGTCCGGGGATGCAGATTGTGCCTTTGCGTCTCCTTATTGCGAGCCGTGACTAGGGTTATATAGGATCCTCAAGACTAAAAAAACATTGATTCACGCATTGTACATTTCGTTTGAACAGCGTTATTCCTCGTTTCTTCCTATTTCGGTTGACATTTTTTTCTTCCAATGGGCATGTACCATATTGCTTTCGCTAATATCCGTACCTGATGACGAGAAAGAGGGCACAGGCAGTGCAGGCAAGCAGGGAAGAAAAGAAGAAGCAGTCTGCTTGAGGTTCGGGCAACCAACAACGGATCGATAGTGGAGCATCTCTCTAGCTGCTTATCTTTCGGCCTCAAAGACGAGGGAGAAGGGTGCTTTCTTTTTCTGACGCTACACACCAAAAAAAAACTTGCAGAAGACAAAATAAAAACACTCATAACGGATTCAATATTTTTTTTGTGCATATGCAGCAAGCAGCAGCCGAATTCCGTCGTGGTTTGTGATTGTCCTTATTTTTCTTTTTTTTTCTTCTTCTTCTTCGTCATTTTAACTTGCAGCGCTGCAACTACAACAACAGCGTATACTTGTCTTCGTGCAAAACATCCAGGTTTTGTCGGTGTTCGCGGGGTGAGTCCGTGCTCGTGTTGTCTTAGCAGTGAGTACGGTGCTTTTAGTCGACGAACCAACCGCTTGTCGTTAAACGAACGTTCGGTCGGCTATTGCATGTCGGTCGGTCGGGCAGTCCCTCTTCGCTCCTCCCGTTCGGAGCCAATAACAAATAAATGTTATCGCCTCCACAACTAGCCAATAAATGTCACCACCAAGATCGCAGGAGGAAATTTTTCGAAATGACTGGCGATGTAACTGGCCATCTAAGTAATACAGTAAGTCTATGAGGGCGGACCACTAGGGAACGACTGGAGGAGTAACGTTGCGCGTTCTGCTTTCTCTCTTTCGTTCTGGCGTCGAGGATGGACCTTCCTTCCTCTGACCCTTTTTCTTATGTTTGTCGTCGGGGTGCTACGAATTGCTCGAGGCCATTGCTTCGCCGTTTTGTCCTGTATGTTTGCTTGCTTGCTTGCTTTTTTTTTCCTCTGTCACACCCCCTATCCTCCCTGCCTCTACCCATTTCTTTCCATACATCCTTATTCCTATTCTTCTTCTTCTTCTCTTCTAGTGAAATACGAAAACATAAATCAAAACCAGAGCCTCTCTTTCTTTGGAGTCGCTGACACGGGCAGCATACAGAAATGATGAACTCGTAGCTATAGCTAGAAACGTATTCTATAGGCTGTCTGGCTCGCTGGCGGGCTGGCATGCAGGCACTCACGCACGCTGGGGCCGTGGGATTACAAGGGTGCGGCCTGGCGTGGCATCTGTGGCGCACTGCTCGATGAATATCTTATTCATGCTGTGTCGGACCGAACATATGGACGATTTCTTGTGAGAGGACTTGTCCGATGTGTTCAATGTTTTGCTTCTTCGCCACCTCTGGAGAAGGATTTTTGTAACTCGAATCTGGTATAGTTTGGGTCCAACTAGCTAACGTGTAGCCTGACTACATACAATCTCGCTTATTTGTACAACGACGTAGACGGTAGTGCAGTTAGAGGCAAAAAAAAAAGCTCCAGCTACACCTTAACAACGAATTTTATTGTCAAATTTCTGGTTAAATGAAATTGAAGAGTGTATCGTCTAACCAGGGTAGAATATATAGGTAGTGCCATTCTTTCTCTGACAATGGTAAACATTCCGATGAAACTAGTAGCTGCGTATGACGATTTACCAACGCCAAAGGATGCTGTCGTCAAGTAACAGGAAGCGCAAAGCATCGTGGAGATCAAAACTGTTCAGCATCACTTAAATAAATTAACCACGATAAGAATACAAAATTAATCTCTTAAAATATATCATGAGTCAGATTAGGACATTAAAATAAGATTAAAAAGAATCAGAACTGGCTGATCAAGCTTAATTTTTTTAATCCAACATTCAATTTTAAAACGCGTTGTCGTTACGAGTGGAGCTAAGTAAAACGCATGGTTGTGGGTTCCGAGAAGTGTGCTGAGCGGCCGTCAGTGGTTGGAAGGTGTTGAGAAAGAATCGTCCAAAACCCCCTTATCAGCAAACAATTGCATCAAAGGGAGGTTAATAGCCATTACTCATCAAGGGAAAAATTTCTCAATATCAGGACCGAAATAGTTTTTTTTTTTTTTACCACCAGCTATATTGTATCTAGGGTCAAGTATGGGACAGGCTGCCTAATTTCGGTATGCGTTTATAAACTAACTGTTCAAACATCACCCTCCCCCCCCCCCGAACCATTGCACTGTGACTGTGATTAGAGCTAATGACCTAGCTGTCGCCGCACCAATTAAACGTCAATCGCCACCCCCACGTCAGTAAAATTCGGAATGATATCATTCCCAGCATTCCATTCGTAAATTACCTGCTAGGCAAGAAGGATCCTGATAATTTAAGTTACCTGTCCGTTTTGTGGTAGCATTGTAATTCTGTGGATGTTTTAATTTCATGTCTAACTGTTTTGCTTCCTAAATCTTCGAAATAAGACTATGTACTTCAAAACTGGCTTACCATATACCGAAGAGTTCACGCTGTATCAACATTTTTTTTAATGTTGTTTTCTTGCAAAAATCCTTTTTTTTCTCTTTTAATGTTCCGGCCGTACCGTACGTCCATCGTCCCGACCTGTGATAAGATCTAGATTTGGGGTTTGGTTAACCTCCCTGTAATGTGTGCCGCAGTGGCAACCCGGACCACAGCACTATGACTGAGGTTGGCGCTAATGACCTGGCTGTCGACGCGCCATTAGGCCTCAATCCCCCACCCCCAGACCTGTTTGGCAGACAAATGTCCATTTTTTATATTTTACCTCGTAAATGAAGTCTAAAGTAAAACACTAATAACTGTAGTATTTTTTTAATGAGTAATTAACCCGTTTCTCACCAGGGCATATACACCTACTCCTCGAGCGATGAAAAGGAAGTTTCGTGAAGGTTCCCGAGGAACCCGAGTGAAGCGAGCAAAGCACACCCACGTTGTTAGCGGAGGGGGGGGGGGGGGGGGGAATTGAGGCACGTCGACAGCTAGGTCATTAGTGCCAACCTCAGTCCCAGTGTAGTGGTCCGGGTTGCCACTGCGCTACACATTACGTTGTCAAGTTGTTGGTCTCCAAACCAAGAAGGCGCCGAGCAAATCACGTTACCTGTTTATGTTCACGTCAACGTAGCAAATCGTCTGGAAAGGAAGGAGTTGGTGTTTCACTGCATAATAATTGAGAAGTTTCAGCACTTTTTGCAGATACGATAGAGTAACAGCCAGTTTCGTGCACAAATAAAACCACACTACGTTACGGGAGGACAACCTCCCGTCTTCAGGTAAAAATAAACACTAAAACATTAAAAAAATTCATGGCAGTATCTGCCGAGTCACCAAGTCTATAAAAACAAACCATTCAGGCATGGTCAAGGCCTAAAACATTAACCATGCCTGACCATGCCTTGACCATGCCTGAATGGTTTGTTTTTATATACTTTGTGACTCGGCAGATACTGCCATGAATTTTTTTAATGTGTTAGTGTTTATTTTTATCTGAAGACGGGAGGTTGTCCTCCCGAAACGTAGTGTGGTCTTATTTGTGCACGAAACTGGCTGTTACTCTATCTTATCTTCACTGTATAATAACGCTGATTAAAGCCATCGAAATGTCGTGCATGTTTTTATTATTTTTGGGGCACTTTTTGGAAGTTTATGACTTATTTTTATTTAACAGAATGTAGTGATATGTTCAAATTTAGCAGCTTTACCAGCAATGTGGTTAATCAAGACCATTATTAACCATTACGTAGTTGTAATGATTTGTGGAAATTAGAAAGATTAATATAACCAGTTAGATTTAAAACATTTTCATTTGACTGCATCATTGCCTTCAATAACCTACTAACCTAAACCAATTTAGTGGTTGAATTGGCTATAAACCACTGCAATTAGTCCAATATCACCCAGTTTGCATATTTCCGATCACAGTATTGTACAGTTGACAACGAGGGAATTGTACAGAAATTTCTCAAAGCAACCCAGAACTAGGGATAACGTGGGATTTCGTGGGATGACAAACAAAGCACTGTTTTGTAGATTAATTAACGAGAGGAATGAACGATCTAGTCCTAGTTAGTGTAGTTGATTACAATAGGTTTATTCTGGGATGATTTTTTTTTTATGCCAAGCAAATAGCCTCCAATAGTGCTTACCATAAAACCCTGTAAGCAAATGATACTTGTCTGGCCTTACGAAAGATGTGCAGCTTAAAGTGGCACTATCACCGAATGAAAGTCTGCAGAACATGGCACCTTCTAGCGCTGTCTAGTACTATCTAGCACTTACTTGCACCAAGTGTAGAAATGCACAACGGCATTTTTTTTTAACGAAACATACAAGTCACGACCTCCTTAATTATGTAGTAAAAATTTAGTCCGTCCACGTGCACGTGAGCAAAATCTGTAAAGGTTACCAATATCACTGCCGCTATATGGTGCCATTGTATTTTCGTCCGCTTTTCAATCGGTGATATTGCCACTTTAACAGTCTGAAAAATCGGGAAACGTTTCATTCTTTTATTGAAACAACTTTTTAGTCCATCAATAAAACTTTATCGAATTGTTCAACTAGTCATCCGAGGTATATTATGCCATTGGTATTCCATTGGTATACCATTGGTATGCCATTGCCAATCGTGAGTTTTTATGGTTTTGGATAGCCTACAGATTTACCGGTTTTTCGTCGACTCTGCGAGCTCATGCTGACATACTATGACTGCTAAGTAAACCTTGGATGAATAGCTATCACTTCGTTGCAGGATAGCTTACGTACTACACTTACCGTTCAAAAGCCACGAAGGCAGCTGCACGATGGTTACTCTAGTTTCTCAAATTCGCAACCAGAGCTACCTACCGTGTGTGATGATGACACGTGAATATTCTTTCGTCCTATTGACTGTCGCTGCAGTACACCGGTTGGCAGATGTAGCTTTTGTGACATGTACGGTTAGACATGTACGGTTTTGCGACATGTATGGTTAGAGTGACTGCAGGAATTCTGTTTCTCACGAGGGGAAAGTAGGAAAATGTTTGCCTTTGCAACATTTATTATTAAAGAGAAAACCAAGCAGTGCTGCAAGAAATAGACAAGAACGTTTCGAAAATTTACAGTTTTCGTCAACAGGTTTAAAAACAAAAAGAGGAGGCTTCAGTTTATTTTTAACCCTGATGACTAAAACTGAAAATTTTCGAAACCTTGTTGTCTATTTCTTGCAGGACTGCTTGGTTTTCTCTTTAATAATCTGTTTCCGTGCTCTTTTTTTCTACGTTTGCAACATTTACACACGTCTGAACTAATGTTGTAAACCTGAGCCATGCCGGAAAGCCAACTGGGAGGAATGTACCTTTACTGCAACTTTGTTTCGTTTTCCGTAACTACTAGTTTTGTTTAAATTTTCTGTAATTTTTTCAACGTATGGGGCCAACTCCTTTGACGTTTTGTCGTTTCCATTCCTTTCCACTGCATCGTGTGCAATTTTTATAAATTATTTTGCAGAGGAAAAAATGAAGTAGTTTGCACGTGCAGATTGGTTTCCCAAAAAAATAGGCGTACAGCGAGTGGAGAGGAAAAATAAGGCTCAGATTTCTCTGTCCTCAGGTTCCTAACACTGATTTTTTCCTTCCACAGCAGCGTCAAGAATCAGCAGAATCCTCAAACTCATAAGTGCGGTGATAGCGGCTTTCCGCTGAGTGGTCGCTTCTAATAAAGAAGAGGTCTTAACGTGTCTCTCTCTCCTCGTCTGTGTCTGCCCTAAAAATCCTTTGTTTCCTTCCTTCGCCTTTGGAATCAAGGAGTGCGTCCTTCCCTCTCTTCCTTCCCCCATCTACGGGGAAGGAGGGAGGGGAAATACAACAGTACGAAGGGAAAAGGAGAAGGAGAAGAATGAATGAACGGGCTCCATTATCGGTTGCTGGGGCGTTGGTTTCGCCAGGGAAATATTTGTTCCGAAATTTGCTTTTCAGATTGCGTTCATTCCAGAAATTGATAGGCGCAGGTCATGCTCGACTCGAGGCAGCGTCGCTTGGTGATTGCATCGCGGGGTCGGACTGAAGAGGCGGGGGGTGGGGGAGGGGGGAGGGGGGTGGGGGGGGGAGGGGGGGGGGTTCCATCCTGTTGATTGCCTCTCCAGCGAACACGCCGCTATTAACCGGATGGGACAATACCACTTGTAATAGGATCGCGGTCCGTTCGTCTGTCCTTCCGCTGGTGCATCGACGTCGTCGTCGCTGCTTCGCCCACCGTCTCTTTCCTAGCTTCCTTTAGACTCTTCAAGAAATGACGATTGGAATATGGCGCTCCACTGTCTCGTCACTTGAGCCTGTGCTTCACCCATTTCATTACCGCTGCGAGGCGAGCGTGTGGGGTTTTGGGAATGGGTGTGGGTGGCTGGGTGGGTGAGGGTCCCATTGGGTGTGTGCAGATAGCATCCCTTATTTCCAAAGTATATCCTTTCTTCTCCGCCTTCATCGTTGTAGGAAGTGCGGTGGGGTGGGGTGGGGTGGGGGGGGGGGGGAGGGGGAGGAGATAGACAAGAGAATGGAATGGCCAGTACCCGTTAAATAGTGCCACGTAAGCAAAAACTGGAGCTTCTGGAAAAGTGGCGGCTTCAGTTTTCTCCCATTCCTTCCTGACGATGCCTTTTTATGCAGTCTCTAAAAATGGTAAAAAAATATTTTGAACAGAAAAAAAGGATGTGAATAACCAACCGACCACGCGCATAATATGCCAAACACAGAAAGAAAAGTGCTTGTAATCACCACCACAAGTCGTGAGCGTTTGTTTCGGTCATCAGTTAAGAGGCCAAACAAGAAGGTCACCAACACAAATTCCAATTTGGTGGGAAGGTCTTTTGACTCAACGTCGAACATCAAAGTAAAAAGACGGTTTTGTAAGTGAAGGGAAGTGAAGTTCGTCAGTTTCAATGTCGTTTTCATACGCATATTTTCTGAATTTTACACTCTGAAGGACACATCTGTGATTCCGTAGTGCAAAGAAGACCGAAGGGGTTTCTCAGCTTCTGCTGGTATCTGTCTATCGGTCTGTATTTAGTTTTGAGCGGCTCTTGCAAATTTTATTTCAAATTTCCCACATATATTATTTTGTGCACTATTTACGGATTTAATTTCCATAAAATTGGCTCGAGGGTTCATCAACGACTTTTCTGAATTTTGCACTCTGAGGGACCTGTGAGTTGTACTGATTCGTAGTCCAAAGAAGACCAAAGGAATTTCTCAGCTTCTGCTGTTACCCGTGTATCTGTCTGTTTCC
>JAHWFP010229473.1:0-22371 GCA_023313725.1 Lithobius niger | reverse complement strand
TAGTTAAAAAGAAGACCTACTTGGCCTCCTGACCCTCCCAGAGTACTTAGTTAGCTCGGGGGGGGGGGGGGGGGAGGAGGGGGCTAGAAAGGGTGAGTGCTCCCTCGGCCGTGCGGCCGAAGACTGATTTAAACCACAGAAAATCCCGAGTTTGTGTACGTTTTGGGAGACCTACTTTTCCAAAAAGCAAAGTTGGTTTTTGAAATTGCCCGGACGGATTTTCTTTTTAGCTGGCTAACCGGCGCACATAAAATCACTTTCCACAGCTGTATTTGCCATTTAGAAAAAAATTTTCGAACAGGACGGTTTAACTGGATGAGCAGGTAAGAAGATCGTTTATTCCACTGATGTTATACATAAATGTGCCTTAATACAAGTTTTAGGGTAATACCAAATCGTAAAATAAGGCTTTAGAATAAAGTTTTTTGGATTCTATACTTGGTAAACCTTCAAATTAGCGACTTTTGTAGCAATGTTTCCAGTTAGCACTAAGCGATAAAATGAAAGTAAATGTGCCGAGCAACTGCCTCTTTTTTAAATTTCTTGTTTTTTTACAATTCTAGATTTTACTCATGGGTTAGGCACTAGTTTATGGCAGTGTTGATAACAAATTTGTCGAATTATTTACGCCATAAACCCCCGACTTTGGTTTAAATCAATCTGACAATTTGTTTTTACATGTCAAAAAAATTTATTTTTTTAATGTCACTTTAAGATCAGTTAATATATAAAGGCTTGTTGGTTTCGTAACATTTTCAAAATTAATAATAAAATAAAAAGCCTGCTGCCCCGGTCCTTTTTTCCACACTTGAGATGGCCAAACTTTTTTCCTGCCTATATTGTGTAGAATTTTGTGCTCCTCATAAAATACTTTGTCCCCCCCCCCCTAAAAAAAAATGCTATCTAGGGAAGAAACAATTAGCGTAACAATTCAAAATTGACCCTGTTTTTTTAATAGCAATAACCACTCGTTCCCCGTATCAAATGGCCCACGCGCTAGAAAGTCACACCCCACATCCGTAAAAAAAAAAAAAAAATAAGCGTAAGGCCATGCAAAGTTAAAAAAATGGTTCTCGGGCACACACAGTTGAAAAATCGATGAGGGATGAGGCTTTTTTTTTTTTTTTGTAATTTTATACATTTTGAGGTAGCCTAAAAGAAAAAAAAAACTTTTTGCGCTCTGAAGTTAGTTTTCATTGGAATTTGACTTTTATTAAGCCTAAAGCATACACGTATTGTGTCTACTTTTTTTTTGGCTTCATTTCGCCACGGGTTATCTTTGCGTTTTGTTGCTTAAAGCTTATTTTCAAAACAAACTTTGCAGGTTGCATAAATGCCTTTAGTATTTACACCTTCTGGGGGTTATCAGTGGTAGGGCACTTAAAGCTTACTGCACATAAACAATGATAAATTTGTTTTTACGTACACTTTCTTATCCCTTTAAGCAGTATGAACGTACATATACGTCTGCTACGTTGTGGCCCAAATGGAGTTAACGACGTCTATATACGTCGTAGCTTTTAAGGGGAAGTGCGGGTCCAAAAATGCAATTTTCGGCCAAAATATCGACAAGAGAAAAGCTGAAATTCACTACCTACGTTGTGCATTGAATTCTGTAAATAAAATGTTGTTCCCGATGTCTATAATTTTATAAAAAGCACTTTCGTTGAGTGTAGTCTCACTAAAAACTGTAAAAATGTTGTGTTCATTCGTTTTTTCGGAAGTTAGAAAGCAAAAAATTTGTCATTTTCGATCAGCGGTAGCGATCGAATCATTTCACTGGACGCCGCCATCTTGGATGCATTGAAAAGCTGGAATGCCTCTCTATCCAGGCCTATCAACATATTTTCTCGATGGCCATTTGGCATTCGCCAATCAGACGGAATATAAGAAGCTGTTTCTGCCTGTCTCAAGCTACCTTTCCAAAGCAGTTGAAGATGCGTTCCCTCATTGGCCAGTTGGCACCACGTGACCGATTGGCGTGCTCTCATTGGCTGACGAGCGATTTTACAATGGTTGCCTGGCGCGCTTCGGATTTCACGTGAGCCAAGATGCGTGAGCGTTTGCCTTCAGTTCGTCGTTGAAAATTACGACAGATGAAGTTTCACTGTATTAAAAAATTAAATCAGCAGCTATGATGCACAACTAAAATGGAAAAGGAGCCTATAAACCTTCACACTATCGCTTATCAGGTGGGAACAACGTTTTGTAGCCTAACTAACGCCGACTTTCGGACGTGTTTTTTCAACATGGAAGTTTCAATTTTTAGTTCATTACCGGCCGTAATTTTATGAAATGGTTCTCCAAAACTAGGCCTATTGAAGCCATTTATCCGATTTTTTTCTGTGCACCTTAATGAATACATGTTGCGTGCACGTAGCAAATTTTAGAACATCGTGTCCAATACTTTTCGCAAAAATAAATATTTCGTTAGTGCCTCATTCAGAGCAAATAACAAACCAAAGAAACCAAAAAAAAAAAAAAATTAGCGGGGCTTTTTAGGTGATGCGGCGGTGCCTGAGAACCATTTTTTCTACTTTGGATGGCCTAACTTGTGAAATATGCTCAACAACACTTTAGAAAACAAAAACCTGCAAAAAATATTCGAATAACACGGGTTTTCCTGATGAGTAACCCAACGAGAAAATTTTACATGCCGGACACTTTTTAAATGCAAAAAATTAGGAGGGGGCCTGCAGGGGGGTGGGGGGACGGGGGTTGCTCAAAAGGGCCTGCTTTCCACCAAATTTTATACTACTTGGGGTTGCAGGAAAATTTTTGTTAAGAAAATTATACAATGCAATAAATGGCAAATTTTTACAAGAGTTCCACATGTAAGACATAGTAACCCGTGTGGCAAGGAGAAAACTAGGAACTGGTGTATGCTTTCTAAAACTGCTAGCTAAATGGCGAATGTAGTTAAGTTGCCAGTACATGGTTTTTTATCAGAACCTTGCAGTAAGGTATAACAAAGGTTTTTTTGCAGGAAGTTGGCCTGCTACATGCACTAGTCAGAATTTGGATGATGCTACCCTGGCATCTTTGAAAATTTTTTTTAATGCAGGTCAAAGATTTACGTTTTTTACGCTTAGATTTTTCGCTACAAATTTTTCGCTACAAATTTTTCGCTACAAATTTTCGCTACAAATTTTTCGCTACAAATTTTTCGACAGTCGGGTTTTTCTAGAGTTGGAGGGGCTCGGAACGACTGTCTTCATCAGGCTACCACATCACCACTTACTTCGTTGTGATCGTTCGTCTGCTTTCGTTCATCTGCTGCTATCTTCGTTGGAACGCGGCCTCCATAACTTGCAGGCCAGTGCACCACTTTTCCCGCAGCAACTTATTAAACTCTCCTCTCAGCAGGAACTGAATGTTTGGGTTTGAAGGTTCCTGGATATTCATCAGCACAGCCTTCTCTCGGCTGTGGTGTTGAATAGCCAGGGATTCAAGGCTTCTCAGATGCACATCATTGTTAGAGTTGGACTTGAGGAGTGTCACAGTGCCTTCCCAGTTGAGTCGGTGTCGAGTTTCCTTGTGGTGGACTGCTATGCCATTATTTACAACTTCATTCCTGGTGTCTGCCATGTGCTACTTGACCTCGTACGTATACCTTTTCTTGTCTCTCCCACATAAATTGCATCACAAACCCCACATGGAACTCTGTAAACGCCTTCACGGGTGTTCTTAATGCGCTTCAGGGCTTAGCCTTCTTGCTCACTGGCTTCACTTCTTTTTCTTGTTATGGCATCAGGATTGGCATGCTTTTTCATCAGGTGATCCTTCAGGCTTTTTGCGTTCTTGACGTATGATGTAAAACCATTTTTCCTAAACACACCTTGAACCTTGTCCGTAACGCCTTTCCTTGACCTTGTGTCGGTGGTCTGCCTTCCATACTCCAGCTTTCTTCATGCCTAATGCTCGACTAATCATTCGGTTTAGGCACCCGGGTGGATAGCCTAACTCAACGAACCTTCCTTTGGTCTCGTACAGATGTATCCTTGCTAGGTCTAGGCTCGCCGAGTTTTGCACCATTCTGATGAACTCATTCTGGGCCATTGCTTTCAACTGGCCTACAGGGTACCCTGAGTTGTAGGGGATACCCCTTCCTGTTGTTGTCGGTTTACGGTAAGGCTGGTAAACAATCCTGCCACTCCCCGTTCTCTCCAGTACGACATCCAAAAATGGTAGTTTATTTTCCACTTCTTCTTCATACGTGAAGCTAATATCCTCAGTCCACGCATTTAGGACCCGTTGCACATTGGCGGACTGCCCTTTCTTCTGTATGGAAAGAGCGTCATCCACAAACTTCCTCCATAGCTTCATTACGGGAAAGGTTTTAATTATAAAGGCATCGAAGTGCTGGAGCACAATTTCAGCGGCCACAGGTGAGCACGAGTACCCCGTCGGGGCACCCTTGGTTTGCCAAAACGTGACTCTTTCATATTCCACGTAAATGTGCGCAAGGAGTGCCTTCAGTTATGCCCTGTCTTTCTCGTACACTTCATCAGGAACTCCAGCTTTCTTGGCTGAGAGGTACAGCATTCTTTAAATGAGTCAGCGCATTTGGCTCGGAAAAAGTTTTTCCTTGTCATACGACACCAGAAGTTTATCTTCTTCGACCTTGATATTTTCAACTTCTCGTAGCAGATCAATAGTTTTCATTATCCTACAGGGGAACACGACATACTTTTTAAGCCGATCTGCCACCAGCCAATCTAACTTCTGCCCCGGGCCACCTCTTGCCGAAGTTATTAACCTCAAGGGTGAACCTTCTTTATGCGTCTTGATTTGTGCAAAAATATGCGAAAGCTTTTGTGGCAGTCGAGGTTTTAGGTCTTCTAACTCGGTTTTCTTAAGATGGCCTTCCTTTACCAACCGTTTGAGGCTAAGCTGTAGGTCGCCAGTGGGCCTATTTCCTAGCGTTTTGTTGTCTCCTCATACATTCCAGATGAGCGAGTGTCATGTAGCACTTGTGTGTCATGTAGATGTTTATCGACTACTACTGTTAAATTGGCCTCATCGGCTCGACAGATGGTTATGTCGTCTCTCAGCCTTAACTTTCTCAGTGCTTCTGCTTGCTCACGGGTTAGGTTAACTTTCCCAAAAGGTGGTCTCTCAATAGCAATTTGCTGCAACCTAATCCTCGAATCTGGGTCCCATGTGAATCCATCAAGAAGTGACTGCACATCAGCAATGAAATTGGCCATTGTGTGTTCGTTAGCAGGCTTAAGTACAAACTTCGGGTCAAGGTACAGGACACTCAACTCAGCCTCCGACAGGTTCTTAGACAAGTTAACCACGTGTGGAAACACTCTTATTTCACTACCATCACCGATTTTGTCCCTTCCTAGTGCCCTCTCGTACGTAGCATGGTGTCCACCTAGATTTTCCAATTTTCGCACGTGTCTCTCCATCACTTTCCGAGGCACATTTTTCGTCATATTATTCACAAAACCTTCGAACAAACTCATAAGCTCAGCCGAGAGTTTTACACGTAGGAAGACCTGCAACACCCTATCCACCCGAGTGCCTAAACCGAATGATTAATCAAGAAGTAGGCATGAAGACAGCTGCTGGAGTATGAAAGGCAGACCACCGACACAAGATCAAGGATATAGAAGAAGGACCAAGAGTGGCAGTTACGTATATAGAAGGCGTTACAGACAAAGTTCAAGGTGTGCTTAGGAAAAATGATTTTACATCATACGTCAAGAACGCGAAAGGCCTGAAGGATCACCTAATGAAAAAGCATGCCTATCCTGATGCCATAACAATAAAAAGTGAAGCCAGTGAGCAAGAAGGTGAAGCCCTGAAGCACATTAAGAACACCCGTGAAGGCGTTTACCGAGTTCCATGTGGGGATTGTGATGCCGTTTATGTGGGAAAGACAAGAAAAGGTATACGTACGAGGGTCAAGCAGCACATGGCAGACACCAGGAATAAAGTTGTAACTAATGGCATAGCAGTCCACCACAAGGAAACTCGACACCGAATCAACTGGGAAGGCACTGTGACACTCCTCAAGTCCAACTCTAACAATGATGTGCATCTGAGAAGCCTTGAATCCCTGGCTATTCAACACCACAGCCGAGAGAAGGCTGTGCTGATGAATATCCAGGGACCTTCAAACCCAAACATTCAGTTCCTGTTGAGAGGAGAGTTTAATAAGTTGCTGCGGGAGAAGTGGTGCACTGGCCTGCAAGTTACGGAGGCTATGTCCTCGCGCCGCGTTCCAACGAACGATAGCAACAGATGAACGAAAGTAGACAAACGATCACAACGAAGTAAGCGGTGATGTGGTAGCCTGATGAAGACAGTTGTTCTGAGCCCCTCCAACTCCAGAAAAACCTGACTGTCGAAAATTTGCAAGGATATTGGAACAGTAAATATCCTTTCTTTGAAATGTAAGCGCAAAAAAACGTAAATATGGACTCGAATTTTCAAAGTAAGCGATGTGACATTTTTAAAAAAGGTCAAAGGACAAAATCAGCGGCCAAAAGTCAGTTTTTTTGTTATAACTTCTTTTTGATCTGAACCGTTGTTCAGATCAAAAAACACAGAATACAAGTCTAAAAGAAAATTTAAGTTTCTTCAGAAAAATTCCTATTCAATTTTGACGTAAGGATAACCCTTATGGCTCAAATTTGTCATTTTATGCCAAATTTATGGAAAATAGTACATTTAGTATTACAGTGACTAGCATTCCTGATATGCAACGCATCTTTGCTGTTACCTCTCTAATTGCCCTAAATTGATATACTTAGGCTCTTCTGAAAGGTGGTGATGTATTCTTTCCAGCAATGCTAATCACAATTGTCTATCTTAAATAGAGACTGTCCTACGTCCATTGAAAGGTGTTGTCGTAACGACGTAGTGGGGAAAGAAAACGCGTATTTTTTTATTCTAAAGTGCTCCTATAAGCTATCTAATTACCTTAGATGGACATACTTAGGCTCTTCTGAAAGGTGGTAATATATTATTTCCAGCAATGCTAATCATAAGTGTGTATATTAATTAGGGACCGTCATACGCCCATTGAAAGGTGTTGTCGTAATGGCATAGCGGCAAAAGAGTATGGTGATTTTCAATTTTAAAGTCTTCTTACGAGCTATCAAATTACCGTAGATGGACACGCTAGGCTCTTCTGAAAGGTGGTGACGTATTCGTTCCAGCAATGCAATTAGGTATGGCAAATTTTTTTCTACACATAATTGATTTAAATATATCTTCATTTGCATTTTGAAGGGTGCCACCATGTATGTTAAGGATGGTAACCACATCTAATAAATACCACAGCTCTGTTAGTTTACAGGTTTATCATTTATAAGCCTGTCAAAATTCCTATTCGATTTTGGGGTGGTAAATTAACAAAACGTGTTACACACAGTATTATACAGTACAAATATTCCAGTCTACACGCTACTGCTGTTAGCTATCTAATAATTGGAAATGTCTCCGCTACACCATTACGCCCAATCCTTTGAATGGGCGTAGGATGGTCCCTATTTAAGATACACAGTTGTTATAAGTAGTGATAGAAAGAAGACATTACCACCTTTGACAAGACCCAAGTATATCCTTCTAGGATAATTAGATGGCTCATAGGAGCACTTTAAAATCGAAAATCACCTTTCTCTTTCGCCGCTACAGTATTACAAAAAGACCTTTCAATGGGCGTAGGACTACCTATTTAAGATACACAACTGTGATTAGCACTGCTGGAACAAATACGTCACCACCTTTTAGAAGAGCCTAAGTATGTCCAAATACGGTAAAGATAGCTCAGAGGAGCACTTTAGAATTGAAAATCACCATTATCTTTCGCCGCTACAGTATTACAACAACACCTTTCAATGGGCGTAGGACGGTCCCTATTTAAACTACACAAGTGTGGTTAGCATTGATGGAAATAATACATTACCATCTTTTAGGAGAGCCTAAGTAAGTCTTTCTAGTGTAATTAGATAGTGTATAGGAGCACTTTGATATAAGAAATCACCATTCTCTTTCACCTTTCAATGAGCGTAGGACGGTCCATAATTAAGATACACAACTGGGATTAGTATTTCTGTAAATAATACATCCACACCTTTCAGAAGAGTCTAGGAATGTCCATCTAGGGTAATAAGATAGCAGCACTTCGAAATCGAAAATCAGCATATTCCTTCGCCGTTACGCCATCACGACAACATCTTTCAATGGGCGTAAGACTGTGATTAGCATTGCTGGAAAGAATACATCCCCACCTTTTACAAGAGCCTACGTATGTCCATCTAGGGTAATTAGAGATAGCTCATAGGATAACTTTGAAATCGAAACTACCACACTCTTTCACTGCTACGCAGTTACGACAACAATTTTCAATGGGCGTATGATGGTCCCTATTTAAGATACACAATTGTGACGAGCATTGATGGAAAGATACATTGTCCTCTTTTAGATGAGCCATAGCTCATAGGGGCACTTTGAAATAAAAAATCATCATTCTCTTTCGCCGCTACGGTATTACAATACCTTTCAATGGGCTTAGGACGGTCCCTATTCAAGATACACAACAACTGTGATTAGTATTGCTGGAAAGAATACATCTCTCTTTTTAGAAGAGCCTTAGTATGTCCATCTAGGGTAATTAGATAGCTTATACGAACACTTTAAATTCAAAAATCAGCATATTCTTTCGCAGCTACGCCATTACGACAACACCTTTCAATGGGCATAGGACGGTCCCTATTCAAGTTACACAATTGTTATTAGCACTGATGGAAAGAATACATCACCACCTTTCAGAATAGCCTAAGTATGTCCATCTAGGCTAATTAGAGAGTTAACAGCGTGCAGAGTCAGGAATGCAATACACTGCAATACTACACATACTATTTTATGTTAATTTGATATAAAGTTAACCCTTATGGCCCAAATTTGTCATTTTATATATTTGGGCCATAAGGGTTAACTTCATATCAAAATTGAATACGACTTTTCCTGAAGAAAATTGAATTTTGTTTTAGACTTGTATTCTGTGTTTTTCAATATGATTAACGGTTAAGAAGTTAAAGAAAAAAAACATAGAAATACCAGGGTACGGCTTGGTTGAGTTCTGTCTTTGCCTAACCGAAAACATACATTACCTGATTTTTCCTTATATAGCAGTTCCTTCTTTTTGAAGGCTCAATCCCTAGTGATGAAAAGTTGGCTTCTCTGCTGTGCTCGTAGCTTCCTCCCAAGCATGTGTGTGTGCCTCTATATAAATCGCCCGAATAGAGCGGGCTTCATATTTCTTCCACTCAGGGTCTACCTTGCAACCGAGAGAGAGACAGGACGGGTGAAGGTAATGTACGTTTTTGGTTAGGCAACCAAAACAGAAATCAACCAGGCTGTACTATGGTATTTCTTTGTTTTTATTGCCGTCAAAATATGACCTGATTTATATATTACCTGATTTTTCCTTATATATAAACCTGATTTTTTCTTGTATAACAGGCCTCGTCACATAGTGGTGGACGCCAAGGATGACGGTTACCCGTGCTACGACCGGCTGCCCCAGAGTTTAACGACCCCGTGAACCAGGCGCCATCCATGCAGGTGACCGTAAAAGGAGAACGGATGGGTAGTGTGGCCCACCAAGGAAGAGGGCCGGAGAGGTCTTCACGTGACCGGAGCTGGGTGGTCGCATAACAGGTGACTGGATTTCGTCAAGCGGCGGAGAAAGGCTACCGTGTAGGTGTCGTACGGTTCGCAGTAAGGTTCGGACTGTACGCCAGGAAGGTGGAGGAAGCATAGATGGTGAACGTGTTCTGGGGAATGCAAATGAAAAAACTTCGTCATGCAAACATGACAAAATTCTCATTGCCTTGTTCATAATCCAGGAAGGATGGGCTTGACCACTGGGGAACATGTCCACAGGATGGCGAGGCAGTTAGACCGAGGAGAAGGTTTGAAGCAGTCGCATCAGGCGACCGTAGATTCGTCTTAAAAGACCAGGATACTTGGACTGATGTAATAAGGCACAAAATAGCTCTTGAATAAAGGAACATGACAAGTGCAATTGTCCGGGAGCTTGTCCGGGAGCAGCGGAGTGGCAACCGAAGAGTTGGTAATGAAGAGACAATTGTCTGAAAGAGGCCTGGCGGTCACACCCGCCGATCGTACAGTAATATCGTGAATAAACAGGATCGAAGGGTTCTAAGGTGTGAAATCTTCAAGGGTTGGGTGAAGATGTTGCAGTTGGTCAGGGACCGTAAGAGGCACAAGAAGAGGTCACTCAAGAGATAAGGTAGAGGGATCGTGCGATCGTGGAGACGTCAATATGTAGAAGGCAGACACTACCGAAGCAAAAGTTGAGCCGATAGAAGAAGACAAATTTCCGAGAGGCGTCAGGAAAATTGTGAGGACTTGGCAGATTATGTTGCTGCCGACCGAGGATCGCAAGGCGCCCAAGAAAAGAAGTTACTCAAGAGATAATGCAGAGGGGCCGTGCGACCGTGGAGGCGGCAGTATGTAGAAGGTAGGCAATACCAAAGCAAACCCCGAGCCGACAGAAGAAAAGTTCCAGTGGAACTACAGTTGTGGACAGGAGACTGCAAGGAGTTGGTAGTCTGCGGTGTTGGGGACAGTAGGGTCCCGTCACCAACCAACGTAGATTCGCAACAGAGGCTGGCCAGAGAGGTAGAGCTGCGTGAGAGGTCTCTGATAGACGAGGGGCCCCTGTCCTGCAAGATGAGTCCTGGAGACAAGGGACAGGGGAACAAGGTGCCAGGAGACAAGGTACCAGGTGCTGTGGTAGATTCGCTCTTGAGGGACCGTTGGTCGAAGCGACTGTGGTGTTCTGGATGATCATACAGATGGTGAAGGAAGTAAGACTAGGGAGCGTGGTGCTCCGCTGCAGTAATCTGGTTGATCTATTCCTTCTAGAGATCGTGCTAGGGAGAGCCCCCTCTCATCATGTGATGGTCGGGGGACCGGAAGCCAGCAGCTTTGTCTAGGCTGGGGAGGTTTGCGAGCGCACGAAGGTAGCAGCTAAGGAGATCCGACGGAGGAACAACGGGCGACTGAATCAGCGGTGTTGTCCTGTTCAGGGCTTGGCGAGGGCAACCGCATAAAAAGATGCGGCCCGGTCCGTGTATGTTGCGGTGTTTCTGACATCCAAGTAGCCGTTGTCACCCTAAGGTGTAAGGCAATGTCAGGCTGGACCGGCCCTTTCGAGACCATGAAGAAAGACTGGTAGAGCCAGGCGGTTGTCTTTGGAAGATGAAGTGGTCGTCTTTGGAAGCAGTCATCTTCGGAAGTGGAGAAAACACATGGTGTGCCACTGTGCGAGGGTCACAGTGAAAGAATCGTGATAATACGAAGTCCATGGTCGCCTGCAGTCCGTCTGCAGCTTCTAGTGAAATAA
Organism: Lithobius niger; assembly: GCA_023313725.1. Taxonomy (NCBI): domain Eukaryota; kingdom Metazoa; phylum Arthropoda; class Chilopoda; order Lithobiomorpha; family Lithobiidae; genus Lithobius; species Lithobius niger. The sequence continues at coordinate 10,976 of JAHWFP010229473.1, read as the reverse complement.
GCGGTGTATGGCTAACAGCTGCTGTCCTGGAGTGGCGTGGTACGAAACTGCGGTCAATTTGGGTGTCCCTAACAGGCCTATAGGCCTGAGGGGACCGTGAACCATGTCCCGAGGACCGTGGACTAAGGCGTAACTAAACGTTGATCTGTGGACCTAAATGGGGGAGAGGGGTCCAAGAGAATGGTGTTGTCGGCGAAAGTAGTCCTTAGCACACCAAAAAACTTGTGGGGACCATGGACTGAGGCCTGACGGTGACCGTAGATCGAAGCCGAAGTAAATGTTGATTCATGGACCGAATGGAGGATCCAAGAGATAACAGCTAGGTTCTTGTCAACAAGAACAGACGACAAGAGGCAAGAGTTACCAACGAATGAAAAGGTTTCTATATGTAGCAGTGGTCGCCAAAACTGTCCCTAACAGGCCCAAAGGTCTGGGGAACCGTGGAGCGAGACTCGAGGGGGGACCGTGGACCCAAGCTGGATAACAGCTCGACAATAACCAAGAGGCTGAAGCCTAGAGACATCAAACACTAGATAGCAGAGCGATCGACGTGTTGCAGGTAATGAATGTGAAGAGTGCCAACAGGCGATAGGAGACAGGAATCGTTGGTCCAAGTAACCCTGCTGAACCAGAATTGTGTTACAGACGTGAGCAACAGAGCGGTCGGCATGTTGTGGCTAGTTTCTGCAAAGGCATTCACCGGGAGACAAAAGACCAGGGACAGGAGACTGGAGTCAAGTAGATATAATTGTAAACCACATAATGAGGTGTAGTCCAGGGATCACAAGGCAACTTGCTGTACTTCAGGAAAGGAGACCAGTTACCTGACATGCTTTCTAATCTGAAAGAGGTCCGATGTGGGAGACAGAGAACTGAAAGTGGTTCTTTGACAAGGGTACCGGACCCAGCCCTGGGCCCTGTACTGAGCCTCAGTTGCCTGCGAAGGAACAGAAGATGTTACTGAGTGGTGGACGACAGGGGCTGTAGCAGTAGTAGACTTGGAGTGAAACTGCAGTCACCTCAGGTGCCCTTAACAAGCCCATGGCCTTGGGAGACCGTGAACCGGGCCCAAGGGCAGCCGCCTGCATCTAGATCGCTCTCCCCCAGCTCGTTTGCAGGAGTGCAGTTCGACAACGAACGACAGAACTTGGAGTCATAGCTGTGGTTGACTTGAAGGGAGGAGACTGGCCGCAGGTTCATCTGTAACAGGCGCGTCGATCGACTGGTGGTGTACTGAATGCACACTATAGATGCTGCGATCGCCTTAGGTGCCCCCAAATAGGACTATGGACATGGGGGACCGTAAACAGAGGTCCTTACCCTCAAAGAAGGTGGACCGACGGTGGTCCATAGAAAAGAAGGGAGGGCACCTGGCCCGGACGTGGGCCTTGGCCCGAGCCCTAGTTGCCAACAAAGGGGCTGAAGATGTACTGGCGTTCGGGTGGCAGCGCAATGACTGAACAGACAGTGCGTTGGAGACATGTACCGTCTTCAAAGCAGGTGGATAGTGGGACGTGATCCACTAAAAAACAGTCCCAGGTCCTAATACCGGTCTTCGGTTTTCGGGCTCCGGTCGTTCGGACGTCTGACGCACATCCGTAGCAGCAGGAAGAAGCTCGGTCTCCTGGGCGCTCGTGCTGAAGTGCACTAGCGCATAAACATTTGGGCATTGTAACACAGCAAAAGAAAAACCCTATCCATTCGTTAAACGGGGAACAGGTGGGACAGCACCCGGTCGCCAGTCGCGTCTGGTCAATATAAAATAAGTTTCACATACACAAAAGAAAAGGACAGATTTAACCATATCACAGTCGTAGTTTATCCTGAACTAGAAACGGGGGGCCGGCCCCCCACCAACAACCCCCCCACATTTCTTTTTTTTTTTTATGAAAATTAATTTTTTTTTTGAGCCTTAAATCAGCCAAAGCAATTTAATGCTCGTGTGGCTGAACCAGCTCAATTTTGAACATTACCAGACTTTTAGAGAAGAAGAAATATCCGGTAAAGGGAGGTGCCAACCCGGCGATTCGATCCAGGAATCCTCCGATCATAGTTAAGAGCCCAAAGATTGTCCAGAATTAGCCAGAATAGTTTCCATAGCCGCTAAAGGAGCATGGTAGCATCTTACGCCTGGCCGGCAGTCCTGGCGGGGACTTAGCCGAAGTCCTCTTTCCAGGGGTTCGACCAAATTCGCAAACCTTCAACAACCAGGCTGAGCTCTCTCACGGCTCAGCTACAATGTTACACATTATCTACCAGCACACATGTTTAACAGTTCATACGTAACTGTGCATCTAGTGTTGCACAGTGTTGTACATTTAGTGTTGTACAGTCTCAAATAACCTGAATGGATACGTCTAACATTGTATTACCGCTGAAAAATTGTTCTTTAGAAAAAAAGAGATCTCCCATAAATGTAAACTCAGTGCAGTTAAAGCTCGACTTAAAAGCATAACAATTTATTAAGACACGTTACCTATAAGAATGAATTGTAGACCCTTCTTTCCGGACTTTAAATGCAATCTGATTACGCCATGCTTGGTACAACAAGTCGGCTCGATCTTCATCCCCATGAGAAATTCCTGCAACAAGTTCTAGCAAGCGCGGTTGAACACCTAGGCTAAATGTAGGAATGTAGTTTGAAACACTGACTACTTCCCCTACATAGTTAACTTGCTGGCTAGTTGAACGAAAATGGCGACTCTGCAGGAGAATTTTGTTTACTGACACGTTACTTTTTTGAAGCCACTGACATGAGATCTTGTCACTTATCTCTGCTATGTTTTTAGCACAATCACGTGAATCAATATTATTTGTTGGAGCTACAGAAGAATGAATCTTCTGAACACTTTTGCTAGGCAAGTGGCATCTGTTCTCTTGGTGGCAGTAATGATTAGTTAAAAATTCTTCCAAAGTGAAGGTGCGTTTCTGGATGTAACAGATGCAGTCTTCTATTACTGCTTTTGCTGCATTGAAAACTTCATGTAAATCCACGCCCTGAAAAATGAAGAACAATATGAATAAACATAAACTATGTCAAAATAACCTATTATACTGCGGAATATGTCCTGTGGACGACCACATTGTAACTGAGGCCAGAACTTGTGGAAGATTTGGAACGTATTTTGAATATCAAAATCCAAGTAAACTTTGCTATTCTAGAATGTTACTAAGCTTTGCACATTAACAATGGCTTCAGCTACTTCTTGCAGCGTGTGTATACATTCACTATCAATGACATGCCCTAAATATTTTAAACTAGGCAGCAATAGTTTACACTTTTCGTTCCCAAGAAGCAACTCTGAATTTTGAAAAGCTGTTAATAAATGGTGGTGTTTCTGCCCCTTGTCCCTGACTAGAATGTTGTCATAGAAGAGTTGGCACTTAGGGATGCCGGCTGTAAGGCCGATCATTTTACGCTGGAAAATCCAGAGGTTGCTGACCAATCCCAGTCGAACCCTCAACCACCTAAATAGCCCAAGCAGCATATTTATGGTTAACACATCTTGAGAGCCTTTATCTAGCTCCACTTACAAAAAAACATCCTTTAGACTGATTAAGCTAAACGTATCACACCCGACTAATTCACTACATAATTCAGCCGTAGTTGGAACTGGGTAATGATCCACCTCAAATTGAGGATTTACCGTAGTACTGTAATCACTGATAACTCCGTATTAGTCCGTTCGGTTTGTGGGCAACTATGCTCGGCGTTGCCCATTCACTGGTCGTGACTGCCTCGAGAATTCCTAACAATACAAGACGTTTTATTTCGTCATTAATCTTGTTTTTTAAGGCTAGCGGTACTGGGCGGACTGTACGATAAACAGGCTTAGTGTCTTTCTTAACTGGAATTTTTCCTTATAATCCTAGAATTTTCCAAGACCAGGCTGAAAAAGTTCAGGATATTAAGCCTCTAATTCCTTGGTGTTAATAGGTGTACCTTTATTTTATTACAGGTTTTAATCGAATAAGCCTATAAAATTGCAAAAAGTCAATTCTGAACTTACTAAGGCTGTACCGGTACCGGCACCAGTACCAAGGTACCGGAACCGGATTACAAATTTCGAGCCGGTTTCTTGGCCGGTACCTGATCATCCAATGCGTTTTCCGTCTGAAGCACTTTAATGCTGCTCGAAAACGACGTTTCATTTTCCCTGCAATCCAACAGTGCTGCGTGGCATTTAATAGTTTCATTTAAAACTTACAATTGTTTAAAATGAAGACTTAATACTCTTACTGTGTCGGGATTGCGACGAAACGAAGTGCGAACGCGTTTCAAAACTTTCTAACCAAGAAACAAACACGACGACTTCCAGTTTGATTAGCGCGCGCACCCATTTCTGGTTTAATTAACGAAGACAAATGTTGCGTAATGGCAACGGACATTTTAAGAAAATTATAATTTATTTATATTTTTTAGTAAATATTGTTTCCTAAATTTAAAGAAACTCCCTAAGTTATGATTTCCGTTACCATACCCTGCTTTCGAAGACCACAACCCACACTCGATCGATCTGGAGGCAGAACGGCATGGACTTGACATCACGCTGCTGGAGTTGTTGTATCACACTGTCTCCAGATGGATGAGCGCTACGCGTTCATTATCCCAAACCGGAAATGGATTGGCGCTCTAACAAAACCAAAGTCCACTTGTTTGTTGACGGAAAATTGTAACGCATTGTTTCATCGTTTAAAATTTTTTAAAATTCAATGTTTAAAATTTCAAGTTTTTAGGCCTACTTCAACTTTTGCTTTTTAGGAGTTCAGATTTTATTTTTTTGCCAGTAGGATACAATGACATTTTTTTTTCTTAAATAAAATTCAGTATTTTGAGTTTCAAGTAGGGTTACTTCAATTTTCGCTGGTAGGCCTAGTGTTTATGACTTTGGATTTTTCTTTTTTTTTTTTCAGTAAGACAAACATTTTTTTGTTTTTAAAAAAATTCAGATTTTTGGATTGTCATGTTTGAAGTAGGCCTACTTCAACTTTTGTTGTCAGTGTTTACGAGTTTGGATTTTTTTAAATTTTTTCCAGTAGGACAAACATTTTTTCTTTAAAAAAAAATCAGTGTTTTGATTTTCAAGTTTTAAGTATGCCTACTTCATTTTTTGCTGTTAACCTTTAAGAGTTTGCATTTTTATTTTTTTGCCAAAACCTTTTTCATCATTCATTCATATTCTTAAAAAGCTAAAGTTAGCACCGGCACCGGTACCTGACATTTTCGTGGTACCGGAATCGGTACCGGTGAAGAAAAACTGGTATCGGTACAGCCTTAAAACTTACTAATCCAATCTTCTTCCATTAGCGCAGGCCTGTCATGGCTTGACACTAATGCATTAAAATCTTCAGTTTGACTGCCCAGTTTGACCTTGACATTAATAATTCCAAGTACCTTCTCCATATCACCACTCCACCATTTCACAGAAATCAGTATTTTGAAAATACTGCACGTACCACAAAATGGGAATTATAGCACCATCGCATCCAGTATCTATTTCAAATAATAGTTTGGCTCCATTTAACATGCAATTTAACGACCATTTGCAGCTTCTACAAAACTCACAAAATTCATGGTTAGTGTATTGTTAGACAAGTAATCACTTTCTGATTCTCTCCGAGATTCAGAACTAATCGGTTCAACTTCTTGTTGTTATTTTACTTTTTTGTAACCAAACTTGTGTTTAGGTGTTTTATGCGTTGTCGGCTTACCAACAGGTTTTTCAGGCGCTGCTATCCTCTTTTTTCCACCATTTTTTTTTTTTGTGACAAACGGCCTTTAAATGACCTTTATTGTGACAATGGCCAGAAGTACAGTCCTTGAATTTGCAGCACGAGCGGATGTGTCCGGGTTTACCACAGCAGTAGCACTGGACAACGGTACTAGATTTTGATTTTGAAACCTGTTCCTTTGCATTTAAGTTTTTTTTCTCTACAAAATATGCTGCTACTGCACCGCCCCTAATTTATTGTTGATTAACTTCAGCTGATTTGAGAGACAATGCTAACTCAGTAGTTTCCTTTAATACTAATGTTTTATGAAGTAACTCACACTGAATTGTTTCGGATTGTACACTACTGACTAGCTATCTCGAATCATTTTCTTTGTTGACTTCAGTACATGAATCGAAATCGAAATATTTCGTCATGGTTTTTAACACTGCTATAAATTACGTTGTGTTTCCCTAGCTTGTTGATTACGCCGAAAAAATTGTAACACGTTCACTCGCAACACTAGGACAGGGTTCTAAATCGTCTATAACTGCTTTAACAAAAGTGTCACACATGGTAGCACTTGGCAATTTAAACCATGTATCTAATTCAGCATCGTACTGCTCAAATAAACGACTAGGCTTGGGGTAAGGTATATCGAATTTAATTTGATCAAATAAATTACGACATCCAACTACAAACATAAACTGTGCCAAAGTTAAATACCTCTTTAAATAAATAACTGAAGCCATTTTTTCAAGGTTAACTGAAATAACCATCTTCAGAGTTAAGTCCCTCTTTACCAAGACAAGTTAGTTTAAAATAATTCAACAACAATTCTGTTCCCCACCCAAATTTTCACATTTTGGTAGCCTAATTTCTTACCTTCAAATAACAAGTTTTACTAGCCTACTAAAATCTTTTAGCACGTTCAAATTAAATAAATTTTAACTAAGTTGTAACCAAATTTTAACCAAGTTTTATTATTCTACTAACAATTTTAGCAATTTTCAAATAACTACTAATTTTACTAATCCACTAACAATATTAGCACTTTCCACACAATTTATCAAGTTTTGCTAATCTACTACAATATAAAATATTTATTAAGAACTCACCCGTTTAATTAGAACTTTTTTCATGATTTTGGTTGGTCAACTATTCAGTCAGCACTAAACACATACGGCTAAAATGAACTCTATGAATACGAATGTACGGATAAAACAAACAAATATTTAAAATTGCAGCTTATTTTTACGAATTGCTTTTCGTAATGTTTCCCCCCCCCCCCCTTGAATTTTGTTTCCTTCCACACAAAACATAGATCGCTAGTCGGCTCCATCTTGGGAAGTGATAAAGAGTTTCATCCGTTTGTGCACGTGCGAAGGTCTAGGATGAATGAAAAGAGATTACAGTATTCCCGCAGACTACACTATTCTAAAGTTGCAGTCAATGCAGTCTATCCAAAACCATAATCTTGTGCATGGCAACTACGAGCATTAAAGAATTAATTTGATAACATTTTTTTCATTGGTAGTCCCCTTTCTAGCGCTTGGCTAAAGATACAATAACGATAAAATTACTCATTGAATGCTCATACAAACAGGATAAAACAATAGCAATCAAACATAATTACCAATTCCAGCCTAAACTAGCAATTGCCAGAATCAATCCAAGCTCCACCACGTAGCAATATAAAATTTGTAAGGAAGATTGTAATTTATCACTCAAGCAAAGCCGCCCCCCCCCCCCCTCATGGTGAGGGAAGGCTTTGGTTATTTCCTAAATTCGGGTTCGTTACTGGCCTCTTAACAGATTAGCCTGTTTTTAAATGTTCTTCTGTTTAGCTACTATTTCTCCAGGAACTACGATCTTCCTTGTATGTCGTATCGGCAGAAACAAGGGTAGGCTATTCAGTTTAGTAGACCGTTGTGGCTGCTGGTTCATTAAAATAAATAAAAACACCATTTATTTATTTTGTGCTAATTTAACTTGGATCCCACTTGTTAAAATGCATGCATGCTGATCCTTTTTTTCGTAAAAGTTGCATCCGGCTTTTACAAGCCATGAGACGTGATTTTCTGTAAAACCCTTCGAATTTACTTTATGTTTATTAAGGTAAATGTCAGATTCGTTTGGATAAAAATATGTAACTTCTGTTGTTGACATGTAACCTTCCACTCCAGAAAAATGTAAATATTGTTAAATATTGTCATTTGAAAAAAAGATCGACCTTGTGTCGGCCGTTTTTACGAATTGCATTTGTGACCATAGAAATGTATTTCAGCTTGGAGCCAGAAAACTGTAAGTACAAATGCGGTTGGAACCAATCTCGATATCTTTTAGTTTGGGCATTAAATAAAATTCTATTTAGTTTAAAATATAAATTGGTATTTTAATCTAGGTTAAACTAATATTTTAGTGATTCGTTAATGACTCGATTCACATAACGTAATGGCAAGAGCGCTCGTACTCATAGGCTAGTAACAGCTGTTAGCTAGTGCCAATGGCGAATTTTAGATTTGCGTGTCAACTCACTTAGAGTTGGAATTTTTCAATTATCGAGCTTTAGTCCTATAACTATTAACTCGTAGTATTGCATAGCATTATTATTTTTTAAATAAATATAAATTAATGTCAGGACATTTCAGTTTGAAATAAGCATTGCGGGGCCTACGGTCGTCAAACCGGAACCAGATCGGAGAGAGCCGTTTTTGGTCAATTACAGGGCGCGAGCTCGACCAATGGGATGCTCACGTGCTTGAATGCTCTTTTTTCAGTCTTGGAAGAAAGTGCGGGCGTTTGAACGACGCCTTTTTCCGGAAGTCAAGTTGCCGATCGCTTGAAATTTTAGGATTGCAACATGTAGTCAGCCAATAATCGCCTTGGGCACAAACGTCTCAAGGCAATCGTCAAATCGAAATACAGTTAGGTTTTCAACAAATGAGAAGCCTTGAGCTCTCCTGTCCGTCCGCGTGAAGGCACTGTATTTCAGTATTTAAGGAAACGGACATTTGTAATCTTGGTCCCAAAACCACTGCAGATTGGCGGGACGCTATGCCATTTCTAGAGCAGGCGTGCGTTTAGCCGAGTAGCGGATAGGCTGAAGCTGAAGAAGTCGCAGTAGTACCATGACTTGGCAAGCTTTAGATTAGTAAAGTACTTAAACTAAAATGTAGTCTAAAGATACTTAAGGTAATAAGATCTTAGGGGGAAAGGAACCTAATATGATTTAGACCCCAAGAAGATTAATACGAATTAGTCCTAGCTGTTAAGCCCAACATTTCTTAGCCTACGCAATGAATGAGGACAAGCTAGTGTGAGGTCCACGGGTTCCTAAAAACCTTGATAATTTATTAATTTTCTTCCCGAACCAAAATCGTAAAGGGAAGAAGAAATTAATATAATATTTTTTTTTGATTTTGTTCAAAATCATAACTGAAAATTGAGTTAAACTATTTTTAACTGGTTCCAGCCGTAAGTTGTGCACCCAACCGAAAGTTGTTTACCTTCAACGTTAAATAATTAACCTGTAACTTGTTGTGATATCTGCCATAAATAAATGTGCATATGTTGGAAATCGACTTCTTTTATTCTGACTTCTGCATGAATAAATTAAGCACGTTTTAAATCATAACAGAGTTAAGGTTAGGTCTCATTCGCTAATGAGTGGTGGCAGTTCTACCTGGATCATCGAGAGGAAGGATAACACTGCCAGTTAGGATAAATGTTAAGGCCCCCCCTAGGTACTTTACCTAAGCTCCGTAATAAACTGTGTCGCAGCCAGTGGGATTCGGTAAAGAACCCAAATTCTTCCCATTTCCTTCGTCGAGACAACACCAGGATTTCAGTTGCTGGGATTTCAGCCATGCGTTACCAGGGATCGTCGTAGATGACAGTGAGGTTCAAACCCACAGCCATTGATTGCCGATAGAAGCAAGCCCCCAAAGCCATGGTCAGCAACCGAGCCCAGCAGCGCCAAGGATCGTAGGACCCGAGGAGCTGATGTGCCAAGCCGATCAAACCGAGGGAAGCTTCAAACCACCTTCCGATGTTTAGACGACCCAAGCAGGCCTAGACGTCGACTACAGTAGGCCGACACAGCTGGAACTTCGTCAGCACAGCTACGGCCACTTTGTGAGCATTTATTTGTCACTTTGTGCGCTCGCTAGTTTTTCTACTATTCCAGTCAGCTTAACAGAGGTCTGTTGGCTGGAATGAAAATCCAGTGATCCAGTCGGTTCAGCAGAAGTTTGCTGGCTGGATTGAAAAGCCACTGTTTCAGTCAGTTCAGCGGAGGTTTGCTGGCTGAAACGAAAACAAGTGTCTGTTTCCAGTGATTTTTGAACAGGGACACCATGGACTCAAAACTTTATTCAATTCCTCAAGTTTGATGGAAATCAAGTCATACTCAAGCAAGAAGCAAGAGAACAACAGCAAAAAGCCAAAGTAGGGCTTAATTTTAAGTGCAGTCGTTCAGGTGTAAATTGTTTTTATGTACTTTGAGGTTGAGCAGCTGAAGTTCAGTGATTTTATGGTTTAAAATTGTGTGAAAAAACAATGCTTGCGAGACCATGGTTAAAGTTTTAAAATAGGGATTGACAGGGATTGTGACTTAAATTTATTTCTGGAAACTTTGGGGGAAAAAGGTAAATTTTTCCAGTCGGTTTAAATAATTTTACCGGTCATTTAAAAAAGGTTGTTTTTTACGAAAAAAGAAATTTGTAGGCCTGTGTTAGTCTGGCTAATTTAAATTTCAGTTTAAATAGCAAATAACTGTTGTAGGCCCGTGTTAGCCTAACTAGATTAAATTTATTTTAATTAGTGAATAACAGCAAGTTTATTTTAAGTTTATTTTACAGTTTAGTAAACATACTTTTCCAACTGAAGCTCCAGCAAGCGTTGCTTTTTTTTTCTCGCAGTGGGTCTAGAACCCAGCATTAAAACAGTTGGTAAAAATGGATGCAAAAACCATTTGTGAACCCTATACAGTAAAAGAGTTACAGAAATTTTGTGTTGACACCGGAATAGGTAAGAGTGGTGTAAAATCCACGACTATAACCAAAATCCAGAATGGTATTGACAAAGGTATTTTTACTGTAGATGATTTAAATGATTGGCTTACGCCATTAAGGGAAGCCAAACAACAAAAAGAGAGGGAAAGGGATGAAGCTAGAGAATTGCAGCATCTTAAACTTCTCGAGGCTGAAAACGAAAAGGTTAGGTTAGCCCAATTAGTACACATTCAGCGTCATGAGGCCGAG